>JAAGKR010007591.1:0-23449 GCA_011419295.1 Clarias macrocephalus | reverse complement strand
CTGATCTGAGCTGCTGTTAACCTGCGATTTCTGAGGCTGATGACTCGGATGAACTTATCCTCCGCAGCAGAGGCGACTCTTGGTCTTCCTTTCCTGGGCCGGTCCGCATGTGAGCCAGTTTCTTTGTAGCGCTTGATGGTTTTTCGTGACTGCACTTGGGGACACTTTCAAAGTTTTCCCAATTTTTCAGACTGACTGATCTTCATTTCTTAAAGTAATGATGCCACTCGTTTTTCTTCCCATAATACAAATTCAACCTCTTTGAATGAGAAGGTGTCCTAACTTTTGGTCTGTACTGTATATATTTGTTTTTATATATAACTTTCTTTGCTGCAGTTCTTTTTTTTTTTGTTTAAATGCGAGTCCAAGAATAAAGAATAAATAAATATTATTTTCCAGCTGTCCCACAGTGTTTTATATTCATTTATGTAGTGTGTAATCGTTGCTAAGTTGTGTTTGCACATTTGCTGGTTTTGTCTGGTTTTTGACAGTAGTGCTTGATTTTGAGTAAAGTTTAAATAGTTTTGGGTCAAAAGTTTGATTTTGCAACAGAAGTCGAAGGTTTTGTGACTGTAGCTTGAATTTTAGAGTTTGTGTTTAGTGTTTCGAGACAAAGAGATGAGATTTTAGGAAATGTGTTTTTAGCAATTCTGAAAACCTGTATGAAAGTTGTCACTTGTGTCTTGTTCATTATGGCTCCTGCAGTTGGGAAGAAGCCTTTTATGTACCAACTCATTGCCTCTTACAAGGAAGCAGATTTTCAAAAGGTCACAATCTTTCTTACTTGAATTAGGGTCCAGAAATTGTGCAGTCAAACTGTAACCAAGTTGAAAGTTTGAGGAAACAGCAAGTACCAAACAACATGGCACAGGCATGCAACATGATTAAAAGACATTTTTTACACTGTTAAAATAGTATCGGTTGTTTTGGATGCTTAGTTAATGTTGCAGATCCATGCGGAGCACTAGGTGTTCTTGGGTGCTTGAAATGTGTGTATGAATAAGTCAGTTAATAAGTAATTATCAGTATGAATAAATTATATGTAAACTATTATTATTATTTATGTATGTATTTATTATGAATATATTTTTTTTATTAATTTATATTAAAACATATCTATATGGTAACACCTGAGAGATGCCTTAGTGCAGCTATCAGACAGTCAGTCTAGTCTGTTTGTCTGCTCCCTGGCTTGGGCTCTGGTTTGTCACAAAACAATGAGGCCTCTTCTGAGACTCTGAATTATGCTGCAAGAAATGAGAGCAGCAAAATAGATGGATTCCATCCTGTCTTAACAGGCCAGACTTGTATAATAGACTTGAATAATACTTGACTCGCGTTTATAATTATAATTATGTATGGGAGCACTTCCTTCCAAATGACTGAGTCAAATTAACTCTCCACCCTCAGGCCAAAGGAGTCACAAGATGGTTTTAGAGAACAAATTATCCCAGTGTTACTTATTTGGCTTAACATGACAGTAAACACAGATATACACAGCCATGGGAAGTAAAATAAACATGGAACAATACTTTAAATAAATAATATTGTTCAATGACATTGCAATATAATGCATCAGTGTGTAAATGACAAAGGTAAAGACACATGCTAGTAAATGTTCACAATCAGATATACTTTGGCTTGTGATTAAATGTAAAAAAAAAGCATTAATTAATAATAGTATATCATAATTAATATAAAAAAACTTTATTGCAAATAAATCATCAAAAAATATTAGTTATAAAGCATGTTACAGCTAGTTGTTGTGACTATTCCATCATTGCAGTTGCTTTTCAGACCTTTGTAATAAAGAAATTATATTAAACTGGACCATTACTAATGTTCATTAAATACACATTATTTATTTATTTATTCATTCATTCATTCATTCATTTATTTATTGGGGGAGGGGGTTAAAGTTGATTTTACTGACAATAATAAATCCTACACTCTGTAAAGGAATTGAATGACCTGTATATGAGGCTGTATAAGCTCAGCTAACGCAGCACTGTAATCACAAAATGAGCTTAATATACACACTGAAGCATCAAGAAGTTTTCCTCTGTGACCAGGTAGAAGATGTCCTGAGGTTGACTCAATGGGTTAATGCTGTTTATTTCACACTGCTGTAGATCACACTGGGATCTTCAGCACTGAAAGCCCTACAGAAAGAGAGTAAATGATCACAATAAGATCCTGTCCAGCTCTTCTAGAGTGGAGGAAACAGATCAGGTCCTCTCACCTGTAGTCAGCGTCGGTGTGATTAAATCTGATACCAGCGTACTGAACCTCCTCATCCTCAGAGGCAGAAGCTTTCATAGAACAACTTTTGGCATTGTTGGAGTTAATAGCGCCCTGGTGTACGACACTGACATACAGAACTTGATCTTGCATGGGCAAGGCTGGATCGGATACAGAGTTGATTGCATTTGTCACTACTGTGTTGTCATAAGGATTATCCTGAGGTGAGAGAACAAGACACCACAGATACAGAGGAGTGAAAATGCTGAACAACTAAATTTACACCATATCATATTAAATTCTGGATTATGAGATTAGTTTATTGATGTAGCAACAGCTCTGAGTCACAGGGTTATGACAACGCACGATAAAACTGGTTTAATTTGTTATTCAGTGTCAGGGCTTTCCAGCAGTCAGAGGTAAAGATTTCAGACAGGACATTTATGAGGACAGAGGAGTCTGTTAGAATGCTTTGGTGATTTTTGGGTCTTATTCATTTCAAGAAAGAGAAAAAAAAGAGGGAAGTGAAGAAATAGATTTTTGATAGCTGTAATGTTAAAAAGACCAGTAGCTATTTGTTTGTTTTTGTGGATGTTGAACAGATAAATAAATGTGACATATATGAAAATAATTATCAAAATTAGGTCGAATAGCACACTTGGGGACATGCTGTTATAGGAAAATAATTAACGTCAAGCTGGTAACAGTAACTCTTCTTCATCACCCCACCTTTTTAGTAATTACTTTACTGTACCAGAAACATATTGTAATCATTCATTTGCTATATAAATACACAACTAACAATTACCAGTTCAAGTACTTACCTGTTTTACATGTTGGTTTACTCCTAATCCAGTCCTTTTGGGTTTCCTATTAAAAATGTTTAAAACAATTTATTAAAATATAATAAATGCTAGATGAAATACTGTATGCTTAATCCATGACTACAGTCCAGTCACAGTAAACAATAAAACCATGCGTGGAGTTGTGTAATTAATAACAAGTATGCTTAATGTGACTAGTTTTATTCAGACAGGGAGATTTACAACAGATTCTGTGAATAAAATCACATTATAATCAAACTTGAGCTTTTGTGCTGTGTTTTTAAAATATAATAATAATAATAATAATAATAATAATAATAATAATAATAATAATAATCTTGTAATTTCTTACCTCATAAAGAAAAAGGCGATGATGACACAAACAAACACAAACACGACAGCTCCAACACCTGCATACACAACTACACTCTGAAACCCTGTGTGGATAATAATGTGATAATTAATCGGTGTTAAATGTTAAATGTTATAGATTTACATCATCACACTTACCATTTAAAGTGACAGGTACTGCAGCTGATCTCTCAGAGCCGAGTTTATTCTGAGTCTCGCAGTAGTACTGTCCACTCTGTAGAGCTCTGTAACTCTGTCCAGATCCTACAGCTGAGGATTCATTCACCTTAAACCAGGTGTAGATCTCCACAGGTGGGTTTGCATCACTGCTGCAGGTCAGAGTCACTGAACTGTCCTCCACCATCTCTCCAGAGGGACTGATGGACACTGAGACTTTCTTTGGAGGATCTAAATTAGACAATTTAAAGTAAACCTATAATACTTCTATCAGTTATTGGCTGTTAGATCTTCAGTTTTAACTTACACAGAACATTCAGAGTTACACTGCTGGAGTACTGATGTCCGACTTCATTACTACACTTGCATTTGTGCTCTCCACTGTCCTCAGAGCTGATGTTAGAGATGGTATAACTCTTTTCTTTTCCTACCAGTGTCATTCCCTTATACCAGGTGTAGATCTCCACAGGTGGGTTAGCATCACTGCTGCAGGTCAGAGTCACTGAACTGCCCTCAACTATTTCACCAGAGGGACTGATGGACACTGAGACTTTCTTTGGACGATCTAAAACAAAACAAACAAGAAAAACGTCAATCAATCAATATTATGCATAACTATTAATAGATGATAATAGATAAAATGTGTGGGAAAACAAAGCTCTCAAGTAATTATTTGACCATTTTATCTGTGATTGGCTGTGACAAGATCTTCATCATTAACTTACAGAGAACATTCAGAGTTACACTGCTGGAGTTCTGATGTCCGACTTCATTACTGCACTTGCACTTGTACTCGCCACTGTCCTCAGAGCTGATGCTGGAGATGGTGTAGGTCTTTTCATTTCTTACTGATTTCATTCCCTTAAACCAGGTGTAGATCTCCACAGGTGGTTTAGCATCACTGCTGCAGGTCAGAGTCACTGAACTGCCCTCCACTATCTCACCAGAGGGACTGATGGACACTGAGACATTCTTTGGACGATCTACTAATAAGAATAAGAAAAGTTGTTCATACCAATTATGTTAAACTTCCATCAATTCTTGAAAACCTTAATTTTAAAAAAATAAAGCCAATGTTACTGTAATTTAGTTATAATTCTTCTTTGAAATGCTTGGACCAAAAACAAAATCTCATACCAGACATAGCACACAGCTCAGAATAAATAAATAAATAAATACATACAAATTATTCCTGGACACAAAAAGTGGCTGTCTCTAAAGAGTCAAATAATCAAGATAAGGACATTTTCAATTTATGGAATTTGGTTAAAAATAAATACATTTGTTGTTTTTTCATTGAAGATGGTCAGCGATCACTTAAATGCTTTGTAAAAGTTGCATTGTAAAAATAAATAAATAAAAAAGTGAGGCATCCATCATGCATAGTGTCCACTGTACAAGCCTCTGGAGACAGTGTTATGATCTGGGGTCGCTTCAGTCGCTCAGGTCGATATATATACATATATATATACACACTTGACATAGGTAGTGTATAGCAAACAAAATAACCGAACAGCCACAACAAATCATCAAGTTCAGATTTGTGGACAAGGGCTTTTGCACTATTAAAATAAGTCAACAAGATGAAATGTCTCATGTGTCTTGTTCCCAAAGTACTCATGCATCTGTTAAGGCTTGTTGCACTATGTCTCAGTATGTAGTTTTCCATATACCTCCCACATAGCTTTGCTAATCATCCTCACTACTATTCTGTAATATTAAAACTAGAAGTTATCTTATTTTGAATAATGCTTCTTGATGATAAAATGGTTTGGTAAATTAGAGTAACTATTTAAAAAACTACTTTTGTTTTTTATGAGATAACTAATGTTATTACTTGGTCCATTTACATTCATTTACATTTACATTCAGTCATTTGGCAGATGCCCTTATCCAGAGGGACTAATATTTTTATCTCATTATCTTAGCAGTTGAGGGTTCAGGGCCTTGCTTAAGGGCTCAACAGTGGTAACTTGGTGATCATGGGGTTTGAACCTCATACAATGAGAACCTTATGCAATGAGTTTGAACGTTATGCATCTTGACTTTCCAATCCGGGACCTTCCAAACTGTAGTCCAATGCCTTAAACTCTGTGCTACTCCTGACCCATATCATTTTTACTTACTTATTGCTTTCTTTATTATTTTTTTAGGTTATACTGTACTGTATATAAGATTAAGTTGTGTATTCATTAGTACTGTAGCCTTGCACCTGTAGGTTTGAAAGGTAAATGTGTGTGCATGGACTTTGCATGTTCTCCATATCATTGGTGGATTTCTTCCAGTTACTCTTGTTTCTTCCGACAGTCCAAAGAGATGCAGAGTAGGCTAATAGGCTAATTCCAAATTGCCCATTGTGTGTGTGTGTGTGTGTGTGTGTGTGTGTGTGTGTGTGTGTGTGTGTGTGTGTGTGTGTGTGTGTGTGTGCACGCACCCTGTGATAAATCCAGTGAGTACCCTCCCTTGTGCCCCAAGTCTCCAGGTACCCGTGACCCTGTATTAGGATAAGTGGTATAGAACTTGACAGAATGAATGAATATACGAAGAAGGTAAATGAATCTCACATCTGACTCTGAGTGTTTGAGCAGGAGAGGGGAGATGTTCATATCCTCTTACAGCACAGCTATAACTGCCTGCATCCTCACTGCTGACCGGCTGCAGGTGGACTTCATTGCTCTTGATGGTCTTTGTGGTTAAATCACGGCTGTTTTTGTACCAGATGAATGTTGGATCAGTCAGACTGCAGGTGGTTTTACAGGTCAGAACGGCTGATTGTCCCTCTGTCACTTCTGCAGGAGCGACAAGCTGAAGATCTTAAACACAGAGACACATTACATCAGGAAAACTCCATGTCAACTTCAGAAACTCTGGTCTCTCTCTCTTTCCTTCTAGTGTTAATAACCACTGTGTTGTTATCAACCTCTTAGTGATCAGATCAATCTAGAAAATAACACATTTTGACAGAAAAAAACATTGTTATAAATCAGTATAAATGATTCGGAGACTCTTCTATCAGGTTCAAACCTCTGAAACCTATTCCAAGAACTAAATGTTAGAGAGCTTTATTAGTCTGGTAGAAAACTCACACAATCCTTTGTTTAAAGAGAGACTATGACCTGAGTGAACTACTGACCATATTGACGTTAAAATGATTTTAACACTGAGGACAAACTTACTTAGGTATAATTTTCATTGCATACTGTAAGAAAATAATGTTTAAAATTCAAACACCATTGTTTTTAAATATGCCAAGCAATTTTAAAGTATTTTATTACTACATTTACAAATCTAAAAATTCTTCTAAAGATTTCATGTATAAAATGTATTTAGACACAACATTTTGGCTGTAAAAGACAACCCATAGTTTATATGATGAACTATGTGATGTGCACACAAAAGGCTTGCTTTAGGCAATTAAAATCGATTGATTGACATGTTGCATCATTGATCGCTTGAACTGCACAGGAAATTGACTGTCAACTATATTCAGTGACAGCCCATCAATGCACTGCCATGAAGTGTTCTCATCAGTCATTTCCTGTACTTCCTGGTTTTATTGGGATTGTTAACGGTCGTTCATCCAACATTTTGGAACAGGTATGTAATTTCTATCTAGTACATTATTGTCCTCCGTGGAACTAATGGTCGGAGTGGGTGCTGTGGACTCATACATGAACACTGCTGCTTTGTCTTATTGTCTGAGAAACCTTGTTGATTTTAACTTTGAGAGTTGTTTCCTCTCTCCTCCTTCCTCCTATTTTTGTGGTTGTGTGTGTTTTACATTAATGTTTATTATATTATCTAATCTTGTAGAGCTGTGAGCTAAAGGTGGTGGTAGTGTGACTTGCTGGGGGGTGGTTTCCCTTCTTCGTGTGCATGCTGGTCACCTCTTCTTGCTGATTGTCACAGTGAATTGTGTGTGGGTGTGGTCTCGTGTGTGATTGGGGTGATTCTTGCTAGGGCATATCCATTCCCCCTCCCCAGTTCGAGCCAGCCCCTTGTGAGAAATTTAGTTTCGTTAATAGTTATAAATGTAGTTCAAATTTGTATCGCTATGTCCAGATACTTTGGGCAACTATATTAAAATAGGATGATTTTATTTACCTGTAACATTGAGTTTGACTGCAGGATGACCCAGGAATTTGTTTTCTTCATCATTGGTTCTGATTCTGAACCAGTACCTTTGTTTATCAGTTTCCTTCACGTCACGCAGTCTGAGGGAGAAGCGTTTCTGTTTATCTTCTAAATACTCCACTCTGCCTGAGTAACCTGGTTCATCACACAGATCAGTCTCCTGTTTACCCTTAACTGCATTAATTATCCAAAATGTCTTTGTCACTCTAAGACCTGTTGGGTGTGTGTATGAGCCGTTCATATACACTGTAGATCCTTTTAAAGCACATACATGTTCCGAGCTGTATTTCACACTCCACTCATTCCCGAAAGCTCCTGAAACATGACACATGAAAGAGGTTAATAGAGGTCATAATCCTGAGCCCCGTTAAACACTGAGTTAACTTACTGTGTGCAGGATTTGAATTCTGAATTTAGGGCATGACATGTGATTCTAATATTCAAACTGTTCATCTGCGTTATGATAGAATATTGACATTTTAAATGTTAATGTTTCATACTGAAGACCAGTATCACTCACAGATACATTTTTAATCACTAAATGTCATTCTAGAATTCAAGATTTTTGGCATGCAAACAGTTTCTATACCACTTTATCCTGTTCAGGGTCGCGGGGGGCCTGGAGCCTATCCCAGGAGACTTGGGGCATGAGGCAGGGTACACCCTGAACAGGGTGCCAATCCATCGCAGGGCACACACACATACACACACTTGCACACTACAGGCAATTTGGGGAATGCCAATTAGCCTAATCTGAGTTTTCAAGAGCTCTACGCCGTAATCATCTCAATCATGACAAATCACGGCTTGAACTATCTTGCTTTGCATGTACTGAGACTTTTGCTCTATATTCAAATTTTTCGAGTTTCCCCTGTAAAGTATCCTATGATTTAACAGCTTGTAGATCCACCATTAGCATCAATAGCATTTTTTAATGACTTTAATCAGTGTCTCACATTGCTGTGGAGGAATCCTTTTTTACCACATTGCTTCCATTTATTGAGGTTTTTGGGCATTAATTTATGTACGGCTCTGTTAAGGTCCCACCACAATATACTGTATCAATTCAACTGGGTTCTGGACTTTGACTAGGTCATTCCAAAACCTTGATTCTCTTATTTTTTTAGGCATTCCGATGTAGATTTACTGATGTGTGTCAGATCATTGTTCTGTTACATAATCAAATGCTTACAAAAGGAAATGGGCCACTAACTTTTAAACATGAGTAAGGAGCAATCTGTGCACTACTGAAAACATGAACCTGGATAAGGAGCCCAGCTATATAAACAACATACCAGAGACGTTTAAAACAATTTTGGATTTTTGATTGTGCAGAATAACAGAATGCAATTATGAGAGTAAAGTCCCTTTATTCCTCTATATAATCCCCAACTACAGCATTGCACTTTTCCTGCCGGTTCAGTAGTGCTTGGATACCATCAGTTTTTGCAGGACAATGTAACGTACTTACACATTACAGGAACGCTATGCCACCCTTAGTCACAACGCAAAGTCTGAGGCTTTTTTTTTTTTTTTTTTTACAGATGTTTAATGTTCTTATCGTTCATATTTACTAAAAAAAAAAAGTGAGTGTTCAAGCGCCATCTGCTGGAAATAAAAAATAACTTTGTGTCAGCAAATATTAACTCAGTAGGGACTTGACACATCCCCTGTACAGGTCTGACCTTGTTCCAAGCCATTTCCTCATCTGTAGGCCATTAAGTGCATTAGTGTAGTAGGGAATTATATAGAGAAATAAGTGTAGTTTTTACTATTATAACTGTTTTCTGTTATTCTGCACAATCAAAATTCTCACTTTAAGTTGTATGCCCCTCATAATTTATATACAGTATATTATAATCTTTCCCTGTGCAAGTATTGTAATGTAATGTTTCCTTATTGCAACATCAAGTCTGAATACAGCAGTTTGTTAGATTTTAATAAAGAAATGTTAAAACCAAACTGCAGATCAGATTTGAGAAACTGTACAGCCACAAGTGACACCATCTTAAAACTACAGATGAATGAATTTGTAGATTTCACCAAATTCTGGTGATTTTAATATGTTTCAATGTCTCCAGTGTGAGAATATAAACATAAGACTTACGGGTGATCATGAGGACGTAGATCAGACAAAGCAGAGAAGCTGATTTAAGGAACATCATTCTTCTATCAAGATTCTAAATGTAATTAATAACATACAATTTTAATCACAGCAAGCAATAAACACAAGGAACAACACAAGGAAAGGAGGAATTAAATTGACCATTTTTTTAATAAGGATGATGATGGCTATATGATGATGACGACGTATGAAGTTACCATTGTCAGCGCTTTCTATCAGTCAGAGGTAAATAACGCTGTAGCTTTTTGTTATGTTTTATTTCTTACATAATAATCAAATTTTATTTTGTTAATATTTTGATCATGTTTTACTTAGAGAATTTTAAATAATTACACATAACTGAACATTTATGAGTTACAAATAAAAAACCTGGCCTATATGTCCTATATAGTATGTCACGTTGGACATATATGGTAAATTTATTTCTTAATTAAAAAATAAATCAGCTTTTTATTTCACTATGTATATTGATACTTTGCTATTTAGGTTCAACTACATTTATTTTCTATACATATTTTATATTTGGTTGGGCTTCTCAAAAGAACTACACGTTTTTGATGCACACATACCTGGCCTTCTACATAATGTAAAAAAAAAAAAGTGATTCATCAGACCAGGCCACCTTTTTCCAAATGCTTTGCAGTTCAGTTCTGACGCTGACACGCCCAGCATCGCTGCTTTTTGGTGGTGGACACTTGTCAGCATGGGCACCCTGACTGGTCTGTGGCTACACATATCCATATAAAATGAACAGCAATGCGTGTTCTGACACCTACCTAACAGATCCAACATTAACTTTTGCAGCAATTTGAGTTTTCTATTGGATTGGACTACATGGATCCAAGATGATGCATGATTGTTTTTCTTTGTTTTTGTGTTTTTTCAACTAACTTTCAATAATTTTAAACTGATAAATTCTTCAAATTGATCACACTAGGTATGATAGAAATACTCTTATTTCTATTGGATTATAATGTACTGAAAATTGGACATTTTTAACCCTGGATCCAAGCTGGCCGAGTGAGATCCTAAGGGAGAACCAAAGTGGTGGCCCCGGGCGAAACGAGCCAGCGTCAGGAACAGGCTGAGAGTCCGTGACACTGCACACTTCTGCCTAGCATCCAGTTTGCCAACGTCCAGTCACTGGAAAACAAGTTCAATGACCTCAGGGGCAGCGTGAAGTTCCAGAGAGACACTGCAATCTCCTCTGCTTCACTGAGATATGGCTGAACCCTCCAGTACTGGACCACGCCATCCAGCCAGCCATGTTCTTCTCAGTTCACCGCATGGACAGAATACGGGAATCGGGGAAGTCGCACAGGATGATTCTAATGAGCTCTTATGACTTAAACATGTTTACGGAAACGGTTGTGGAATTAATCGGGAAACTCATGGATGATACAGAGAAAAAATGACCATCAGAACATTTCCCAAACAGAAGCCATAGGTGGATAAGACCATCCAGAATGCTCTGAGATCTCACACCGTCACCTATAATGCAATACTTGAGTTGGGTGACATGGACTCGTACAAGGCTTTGTCGTACAATGTTCGGAAAGCGGTGAATGAGGCGAAGTAGCGAAGCGGAAACTAGAGTCACAGCTCCAACAGAGTGACTCTAGGAGCATGTGGCAGGGACCATGGACAATAACTTTCTGTAAAGCACCAACATCCGGTATGACGAATGCTATAGCTAATGCTATTGCTAATAGCTTCAGTTGGTAGAGAATGCCAACACTGCAATGCAATGCTAAGCAATGCTAAGCAATGCTAATGCTATTGCTAATAGCTTCAGTTGGTAGAGAATGCCAACACTGCAATGCAATGCTATAGCTAATGCTATTGCTAATAGCTTCAGTTGGTAGAGAATGCCAACACTGGAAACATGTTCATCATCTCCGAGCATGATGTGAGGAGATCCTTCAGGAGAGTGATTACCAGGAAAGCAGCAGAACCAGACAGCACCCCAGGTCGAGTCCTCAGAGACTGTGCTGCCCAGCTAGTACCCGTGTTCAAAGTAATATTCAATCTCTCCTTATTCTAGACGGTAATTCTCACATGCTTTAAAAAGTCAAACTTTGTTTGCTGCTGCTTCCCTCAACAAATATTGCCCTGTAGCCCTGACTCCAGTAGTGATGAAGTGCTTTAAGCAGCTGGTCAGAGACTTCATCATATCTAGTACCTGACACACTGGATTCACTGCAGTTTGCACACCATCTGAACAGTTCAACAGATGATGCCATTTCACACATCACTCACCCACCTGGACACTAGGAAGGGGAATTATGTTAAAATGCTCTTTGTCGACTACAGTTCAGCATTTAACACTATAATTCCTTCCACTCTCAACACCAAGCTGGAGCTGGTTTCCTAACTGTTGGCCCCTTGAGCAAGGTCCTTAACTGGTCAGATGTATGAGATAAAAATGTAAGTCGATCTGAAAAAGGGCATCTGCCAAATGTCTAAATGTAAAATGCTTGAGAGACTTCAGACTGACTGTGCTCCAAAGTGCTCAGGAACTTCTATTCTTGCACCATAAAGAGCATCCTGATGAAAAAAAAAATGCAACCTGGTTCAGGAACAGCACCATGCAGGACAGAAAAACTCTGCAGATAACGGTGCGATCAGCACTCAATCTACAGCAAGCAGTGCTGGACCAAGGCTCGGAAGATTGTGTAGGAACTTGTGAAGGACCTCAGCCACCCCAGCAATAGACTGTGCACTCTGTTGCAGTCAGAAAAGCGCTTCCACTCCCTGAAGGCCACAGAGAGACTGAAGAGAAGCTTCCTCCCGCAGGCTATACAGACTCTCAATCACAACACCACACAGGACTGAACACTCCGCTCCTACTCATATACCACTTAGCACGTTGCACATTAGTGCTCATTTGCACATTTAACGCAATTGTACATACTTTGCACATGGTTATGCTGCTATGCTCATAGCTGGGCATTTACTTTTCAATTAAACTCAATATATAAACTATTTTTATTACTTGTACATAATGTCCATTTTTACAGCCAAAAGTTTTCTATATTGTCTATACTGTAAGAAAATGCCTTTACCCGAGGAAAGTACCCAGAGCAGTTTAGAATCTGTGAGCTTCATCAGTGTCCACTGCATACTGCTGTAGATGTGTCCATGTGCATGTGTGATAAAAGGTTAGTTTCGTCATAATGGCTATTCTTAAACACCACTTAAACACTGCTTATTCGCACGCTCAGATAAATAAAACCCCAAATTCTTTAAACGCAAAAGAGATCTGCAGAGGCTATCAACTGCACTTTGGTTAATGCATAATCACCTCAAAATAAATTATTTATCAGTATTATACTGCACCCCTAATTCTAAGTAAAGATAGACAACAGTCAGTAAAAGGTGCCAAAATTCACATAGTTCACAATTAAACAACACAAAGTACAAAAACAACATCAACAACACTTAGCCTCTCTATGTCCAGGACAAGTAAATGCATGATAAACTTTAAACTTGTTCTTACTGTGTTGGCTCAACCTTCACATCCAGCAACCAAACCTCGACTGAAGAAAAGCCTGAAATGACGAGAGTGTAGTTAACATGTGTTGATGATGAATTTCATTTTATCCTTAAATGAGGCCCTAATTCGGAACTGAGAAAGAACAGAAAGGGAACAATGAAAGATACACATTTTACAGTATCCTTATTCATGTGCGCTATGTGCTCCCTACATTTATAACTAATATATATATATATATATATTTTTTTTTTTTTTACCTAAAGTAATAATAATAATAATAATAATAATAATAATAATAATAATTACACCAGTTTATATATATTCAATCTTAGAGGTGGAGGGGTTTTTACTAATTTTCAAACTTGTGATTGCATCAGCACGATTGTGTCTGTAGAAACTGTGAATGCCATATACAGGAAATACACATCAGTCCAGTGTGTCAGCAAATAACCTTACTGCCTTTCCAAATAAGGAATTGAAAGAACACACACACACACACACACACACACACACACACACACACACACTCTCTCTCTCTCTCACAAGTAGAGAGAGAGTACACATTGTTCCAAACTGTCTTTTTTTATTTTAAAATACATAATTTCTAGGCATTATGGGTATTATCTGAGTGTGTGGTATATTTCATTCTACTATGAAATATACTGACTTTTTGACCTCCTTAATGTGATGCATCAAGCATTATATATTTTATCAACTATTTTGTAAGTTATGAACAAAGATAATGATCTTTAGAAATAGACAGCCTAGCTCACTGCTTGGAAATGATCTAATGCTGATGCTAATTTTAACTAATGCTAATATTAATAGTTCCTGTGGAGGGGTTGCCACAGAGGACCATCCGATATGCACACAACTTTGCACATGGTTTTGCGCAGGATACCCTTCCTGACATTTTTAGATCAACTAAATAATACAGTAAGTACATTCATTGTAAACAGTTGTTCTGTATTTGAGTGTAGTGTTATTGCAGGTTTTGCTACTGGCAGCATTAGCAGCGATTTGTAACTAAAGATGTGTGTGTGAGTGAGAGAGAGAGAGAGAGAGAGAGAGAGAGAGAGAGAAGGTCAGGCCATTTTTAAACTCTTAAAGCTGTATCAGTTGTCTTGGTTGCTTATAAGTGTTAACTTTTTGTGATGACGCCAATAGTTACTTTTTTGTGTTGTTTCTTTTAGTTCTCCAACCATCATTCATCACCATTATGTTATAAATGATAAATTAATTTGTCAGCCCTCAGGAAACCCCTACTTGCCTGAAGCTCCAAGCAGTTCCTTACCTGTCGCTCTTAGTTTGGATTTCTTACCAGATTACTCAGATTACAATGTCAATGGGGTCCCTGAAGGCTGACAAGTTTGGGCAATCTTGGTGTGATTGCCACATGCTCAATGTACTGAAATCATTTTTTCATATAAATTGATGGAAAAAGAGTTTGAAGAAAAGTTTAAATCTAAAAACAATCAGATGAACTTTAATATAATCAGTGATATGATTATTTCAGGTTGAAGCCCACGTACATGTCTGTGTGTCTCTCTGTACAGCAGAACTCTGTCTAACTTATTAATACAAAGAAATCACATTCTGTAAGGTTGAGTATCTTACGCCTTGTTTACGCCAAGTTCTTTAATTGTTGGCCAAATATACTCCCTGTTCGGTAGTTGGAGAGTGAATCAGATGTAAGAAATCAAAAAAGTAAATCAGAAAAATTACGTTTTGTCTTAAAATGCCAAAGTTTCATAAAAAAATAAAAATTCCAGACGGTTTTGTGTGATGCTGTGATAAAATCTGTCTAGACAGACAAACAGAAAATAATTCTGAGATTCAGAGGGACTGCAGCATCTAAAAACACAATTTCAAATCCAAATCAAATTTTGATGGACATTCAAACCTCAAAAATCTGTGAATATATATTAATATTCAAGAAACAGAAGTGAATTTTCAGCAGATTGTTGACTCAAAGCACCAGCAGACTTTTAAATGGATGATTCCGAAAGTTCTGATGTTATAACAGCATCTGTGAGATGCAATTCAGATGAAATTAACAGATTATGATATTCTGATATTCCAAATATGTTTACGGGACAACCATGTGGTCTAAATAATAATAATGAAACATTTTTTATACTGGAGTTTAACTCCAGGTAGACCCAGCCATCTTTCTTTTTCTTTGTTTGTTCTGATTCTGAAGTAGTTTTCATTTTCACCTGTTTTCTTAATGTCACTCAGTCTGAGGGAGAAGTGTTTCTGTTCGTCTCCTAAATACTCCACTCTGCCTGAGTAACCTGATTCATTGCACAGATCAGTCAGCTAAGCTGGGTTAATTAACCAAAACTTCATCACTGTAAAACCTTCTGGGTGTGTGTACGAGACGTTCATAAACACTGTAGATCCTTTTAAAGCACAGAGATGTTCCGGGCTGTATGTCCCACTCCATTTATTCTCAACAGCTCCTGAAACATGATACATGAAAGAGGTTATTAGAGGTCATTATCCTGAGCCCCATAAAACACTGAGTTAACTTACAGCTTCACTTCTCTCCTCTGGAACTCTAGGTTGGAACCTGTGTGTGTGTGTGTGTGTGTGTGTGTGTGTGTGTGTGTGTGTGTGTGTGTGTGTGTAAGAAAGTCATCCTACACAGCAGCCCCCTTCCTCCCCTAATAAAAAAAAAGTACACTTTTTTTTTTTTTTTTTTTAGTGCATTACAAATATATTCATTGAAAATATACTAACAAAAAGTTATACAATCAGTTAATATATAAAATGTATTCTAGCATCATGTTTTTACCAATTTTTGGAATTAAACTTTAAACATACTAAGCACACTAACATTTCCAAAGCACACTTATTTAAACTTATTTTATTTAAAGAATTTTGGTATATGTTTTAAAAATATGCTCGAAGTAATTGTTGTAACAAATGTACAGAACGTATACATTAAATAAAAATTTTAATATACAGTAGTCTTAGTATATTTTCAGTTAAATTTGAATGCACTCATTCATATGTACTTATTAATGCTTATATTTAGTGCGCTACTCTCTCCTCCGCCCGCGCTTTCAGATTCGTTTTTACACGCTTAATCTCTCTCTCGTGTGCGCTCTCAAACTCTTTTTGTGCGCTGAAACTCACTTTTGTATATTCATGATAAAATTTATACGTGTTTGAACTCTGTCTCTTCTGCACGCTCAATGTCATAAAGCTGCTGTACAATGGCACAAACTGCAGCAGCGTTATAACTATAACTATTCCAGCCAACCAGAGACTAGAGTAGGGGCAACATTAGCCAATCAGAAACTGGAGGTGGGGACATTCGGACTGTGTTTTCTGATTGGCTCCACAGTTATCCGCTTCTAGTTTCATTGCATCATTGCATACATTAATTCCCATCGTTATTATTTTATTTTCACTGGCATAATAATAAATTTAATGTTTTTTGTTAGGTAGTTTGTAATTAATTACATAGTTTAAATTGCCTAAGGTGTTATTGCTAAATCTTATGTACTTCATTTCTGGCTTCATGCTCCGTAGCTCTCGGCTCTCAATACACCCGGTTTGAACCAATACTGGCCTCTATATTCTAATACTAATGTCTGTCTTTGTTGAGACAACAGTTACATTTTTTGTTTGTGTTTGTGAGACGACCTGACGTTTTGTTGAAAACAAAAACTATAGTACAGTACAGTACAAATGAAATCCGTTTAACTCATAATTACTGATGTAATGTGTTTCAAAAACATGGTATAGTGTAGAAAATGCATTCAGTATTTGCAAATGGTCCAAATGTTAGTATACTGGTAACACATTTGCAATACTGTAGTATAGAAGACGGTGTGTACTGTACGCTATAATAATACAGTATAATAATAATGTGTGTACTTTTTTAGTATTTGGAATTGGCTAGAAGTTAAACCGCACACTACTGCTGCAGTAGGAATATGTTCATGGTACATTACTAGTGTATTTGTAACACAATAGAAAAATGCTGTAATTTACTTATAATACATTAAACATATACTTTAAGTCATTAATTACTGTCAGGTATTGTTATGGAATGTGCTAATGTTTTAAGTTATCATGTGTCCCAGCTCACTATAGGAGATGTATTGGTTGAAGCTGAAAATGTTCTAGACATCAAAGCAGGGCGAGTCGCAGCTCAACGAGAATGAAAAGGTCTTAAGAAGATACGCAAAGTTCTGGAGAGAGGAAATGCTGCAAAGACCCTGCTACCAGACATCAGAGATGAATCACTTGACATTTGCAAGGCTGCAGGCAGGAAGGCTAATGTTAGCAGAGATGTTCTTCACACCTATGATGTTTTGTGTGGTGTAATGTCTAGCAGCTAGTAAGACACAAGACAAGAATCTGTATTCTGCTGATTATGTTAAATCTATTAAGAGGCAGTAGAGAGCAGCTTAATGCATCAGTATTTACCTTATAAGGCGAGAACCTGCTAAGTGGTTAGTAGGGTAATGCTGGTAGAACATGAGTCACAGGACCAGGGTATAAAAGAGTTATGTTTTACTTTGATAATGTTCTTAGGCACTGTTACCAGGCATTGTTAATTTAAGTTCACACGGCTTTGTGTGCCTTTAATTTTTTTTTCCTTTGAACCCTTTGCTTAGTTCTACTTATTTACCATATATTGCTTTTCTTTGCTGAAGATGTAATTGATTGCAATATAAAATAATAAAAGGACGGCCTCCCATTGTGAGGTTAGTACACCAGTACTGTGCAGCAGCTGCGAGTTCTTTGAGTTCGGGAACAGACAATCCCGGAGGCTACATTTCCAAGGACACTTTCTAACGTGAGTCTTGTGCTGACCTCTACAGAATTTGACACCGGTAATGGTTCGTCCTTTGCAGATAGATATTTTGTGGAAAAGTTTGTGATTAGGGAATGTTTATCAAATGCAGCACGATAGTATGTACGTTAGTACACACACAGACATATACTTTGAGTCCACTTGACATGACAACTTCCAGATTAATCTGCATTAAGCTACATCTTAGTTGAGATCTTTGCAGGATCCTGCTTATGTCACTCATACTACAAGCAGTAGCTGCACAACAATCATCAATGCTTAGTAGTCAATTTGTTATAGACCAATATGCAAAAAGAAAAAATTACCTTCTTGTGTCATCTTTTTCCACAACAGCACAATTGCTATCCCATTCCTGTGGCAGATAACCCAGTAATAATACAAAAAATGTGATATACATCTACTATTGAGTAGAATTGATATACTGATCTTTGTGTTCAGTCACTTAATCAACTCACCAAGGTGTCATCCAGTAAAGAAACTGTTGTTTGCTTTACAGATACCACAGAGTATGATGATTCAGAATTGTGTTCATCTGAATTTGTGTCTAGAAAAATGTAACATTCAATCATGTACAGTATTCTTATAAATATTGGATTAACAGACGCTAGTACATTTACCTTTTTTGACCAGGCATTGTTTCAGAAGGTCAAACAATGCTGACGATATTCATATATGCAACAATTTGAATATTTGATATGTGATATTGATAAGGTTCTTATGTTATTTAAAGAGTACACATATATAGGTATACATATACATCTCTGAAAAAAAAAAAAAGAGAGCGCTGCAAGTTACTTCAGAAAACTTCTGGAATGTCATCAAGAGGAAGAAGGAGGGTCACAAACCATCAAGTAAAGCTGAGCTGTTTGCATTTTTACAAAAGAGTGGTATAAAGTTACCCAACGCAACGTGAAAAACTGGTAAAGAGACAAAACAACATGAATGCTGTAATTGCAAATTGGGGTTATTCCACCAAATACTGATTTCTTAATGTTATTTAGCCAAAGCATTAACATCATTTGTTTACACATTATTTGCATTTGACAAATAAATTTTATTTGAGTTACTAAAGCTCTGCAAATACTGCATGACCTTGGGTTATTGTGATGTGTTGTGATGATGTAATTTTCTTTAAATATACACTCTAAATAACAATAGTTATATTTTGAATTTAGGAGAAATATTTTCAGCAGTTTACAAAAAATTTAACAAAACTTTTTATCTCACCAATACATGCAGCTGTAAAAAATATATATATTGCAGTGGTCTCTTTTTTCCCCCAGACCTGTATATGCATGTATTTATATATAAAAAAAATAATAATAAATAAATAAATAAAAGGCCAAATACTTTTCAATTCTGAAAGCAAGCGGATGAAGAAAGTAAGCTTGTTGTAGGGTTTTCCTGAGGCTTCTTTATGGCCCTTCAATGTAAAAGATATGGTGGTGCCAGGTATCATGTCGACACTGGTGTAATCGGGATAAAGGAGAACATAGGTTCCATCTTTAACATCCTTATTGAAATCAAGGCACTTGACCTTGGCTTGGTGAAGCAAGTCCACAGCTGTCCAGTTTGGATCTGCACAGAGTGGCATAATCCGGCCCCTCTTCAATCTAAACTTTCCATCAGCCTTTCGGTTCACAATACCAACAGTGATCTGCAAATTTTAAAGAAACGGTACAATCTTTTTTTATGCTTGAGTTTTACATAAAGCTACTTGCATGATCAGTAAACTTAGTAGAAGAAGATCCTAGAAACCTGCTTTAATTTGTTTGTAAGAGACCAGGCTGTGACTTTTATAAGACAGTAGACAGCATCTATGTGTGCATGCATAGGAATGTGATAGCAGTGCATATGAATAAAAGAGAAGATCGAGATGCAGGCTGAGCAGATTTATTATCATTATCCTTAATTCCCCTTTTCACCAGTGACATATTTCTTTGTATCAACAGAGAAACCACCATATATAAAAAGTTATATAGTTTTTGTTTAATTTGTACATACAAATGATCAGATGTATTGGTGCTGGTAAACATGTGACTATTGCAATAAATAAATTATTTTGTTTAATTAATGTCTGTCTGTTTTAGATTAAATTTCTGCCACAGCACTGTCTGCCACAAGGATACATAAAAAAAGAAATTATATAACAATATAACAATAAGTTAAAGTGTTTAGTGTACTGTATATAATCTCAGCCCAGTCTACTCTGCATCATACTGTAAATGTGTGAAGCGTGAAAATCAATGTGTCTGACAGGTATGAAATCAATAACCCTTTATGAACTGTGAAATACCTGAATTTTGCCTTGTGTTTTTTTTTTTCTTCTATCAAAACCGTGCTGAATCCTGTCTGATTGCTTCATTATACTGAAGCCGAGAAAAGTGTGAAGAGGAGATGATAAACATCACACAAACAGAAAAGAAGAAAATAAATAAAAACTGGGAAAAATAAATTATTTTGATACATATATACCGTGTGTGTGTGTGTTTGTGTGTGTATATATATATATAATACTGTTATATTATTATACTAATGATTGGCTGTAAGTACTAATCAAAACAAACGATTAAAAATTATCCCAGCTATGGATAATGAACAGGTGACTAACTTAAACTGAATCAAACAGTGAACTACACTTGGGTAGAAAGAAGGTGCATTAGTGCATTTCCAGTCCTTAGTTTACCTACATTTACGGCAGGTGGCAGATGCTCTTATCCAGATTGACTTACATTTTTATCTCATTGCACATCTGAGCGTTTGAGGGTCAAGGGCCCAACAGTGGTAACTTAGTTTTGGTGCTTAGGTTTAAACTTTAGTCAGTATTCCAACACCTTAACCACTGAGCTACCCCTGTCCCACACTTATGCAGATACACTGAAATAATACTAAACAGATGAAATGTGGATTAAATGATTTAAACTGGGTGATTAAACTAAGCTGTGACCATGAACACCTAGGAATGCTTTTCTTTATATATATTTCACACAGTCACAAACATAGTAGATTATAATATTTTCACTAATTAGCTTGTTTAATCTGTATGTAGGCTCACAGCATGCCCACAAAAGTTTATTGCAGTACTCTTTAACTACCTCCAACGATTCTCCACAAAATGGGCAATAAATCTGTTTAAAAAAAAAGGCATATACGAAACATTACACAATTAAGTTTGACATAAAATACAAGTTCGCCTTAACTGCCAGCTAACAACCTTTTACTGAACGTGATTTCATACACAACATTTAAGAAAAGTTTAGTGCAACAAGCTAGTGAACTTACTTTTGCTACAGTAGATATAATGTTTTTTATGGTGACATCAGTTTTTATTTTGGGGGTGTGGCACGAAAAAGCTGCCATGAAGCGTAGCGAGCTAACGCATGTTACTCATAGTATTGTTAGCTAACTTTAGTATTTCAGAAATGATACTACTACTACTAATAATAATAATTATTATTATTATAATAATACATCATACATGCACATCACATAATATTCAGTATTACAAAGTTACATTTGCATATGCACACATATGTGAAACCCAATTCACAAGCACGAAAAAAAAACCTCAAGTTGATAAAGTTGTGGTTAGCTGTGTTATTTTCTGCGAAGTTTATTATTGAAACATTATGAAATAAAGTAATAACTTACATGTACGTCCTGTTCTTTGTTCGCCGTGCTAGTTTGAGTAGGTAAAGCTTCATTTCCGTTGTAATTAACTCAAATTGCGCAAAAGGTGTGCAAAGCTGAGCTACTTGAGTGCTGCGCTCCTGGCGGGCTGTGATTGGTTGAATGGTGAGGTCGTATCTGATTGGCTGAAGAGTGCGAGTGACCCATATTGGTGCCAGCAACGTCACAAAAATACACACACAAATCCATGGCGAGTCACACAGGAATACGGTGGCTCAGAAGGGCAAGTCCTCTTTTCCGTATATTCTTTTCCCCGTTTGTGCGCAGCTTGTGAGAACTCTCTTTCTCCTGTATTTTGCAAGCTAAAAGCTAAAGCGCAAAGGATTATGGGACTGAGGTCAAAACACAACTGAACACAGAACCGTGCCGGATATCAGCTCCAGGACTTATCATGATGGAATATACAGTGAATTATAGCCTGATAACATTATAATTCTCATTAAATTTACAACTGGACACACTTACCAGGTAATGTTTAATATATAAAATTAATCGGATGTCACTGTTTTAGGCACTAATGATAACATTGTAGCAGTGCTAATGCTATTGGAGTGTTTGCCGAGTGTAAATGTCAGTGATATAAAGGAATAAAAGTCTCGTTTAGACCATTAAACACTGATGTAAACCATCAGCTCCATGGCGTCTCTGTAATATACATCCACATATGGAGTAATAAGCAAGATAATATCACAATGCTAACCGCTAGCGCTTAGCACAGGGAAACTAGCCTGTTCATTAATGTATATTAATATAATAGTAGATTTGGACACATATACATGATATAAACAATTAGTTCCATTGTTTGTGTAAAATGTCTGTCCAAATATGGATCTATAAGCAAGTTGATATCATTATGCTAAGCGCTAGTTTACTGAAAGAGCTGCGATAGCAGACTATTAACTGTTGCCTATCAGCTAGTGCTAATTATCCCTGAGCTAATTCTTAGCTGCTCCTGTTATGTGTAATGTTACAGAAGGTTAATGAATTGTTGTATGTAATTTATTGGAGCTCATCAGTGTTACTGTAGTGACATATAATGTACACTGCTGTATAATGTAGTGGTTTTATCATAGCTAGAGATCTTCTGAATAGTTACAGTAGCTATGTGCTTCCACAATGTATGTAACAGTCAAGAAAAGGGGCTTTTGTTTGGGTTCTATTGTAGAGTCATTAAATATGTGTTTATACTACTTACACTTCTCTTTTCAGGAACACCACTGTAAATCTCTTGAAAATCAAAATCCAAGAGTCTGAAGGAAGAGTGGAGAGGCACAGCTTCAAGTTGCATGAAGTCCAGTGTTGCGTTTCCACGGTACATTCCATCATAATAAGTCCTGGAGCTGATAAAATATAAATATATAAAATAAGCAAATAAGCAATAAGCAATATAAAAATCCTTGGCAGGGGGCATTTTAGCACATAACCCTGCCATGATTCTGTGTGTTTACTTTGTATTTGTTGGCCTCAAAATCCCACAGGGCATTGCACATTAGCTTTAACATTTAGCTTGAACTTATCCCAGATTTCAGCTCATCTGTACTGTTGGGTCAGGTGTTACTCAGGTGTTCCATGAA
>JAAGKR010007590.1:13991-35819 GCA_011419295.1 Clarias macrocephalus | reverse complement strand
TATTGTGTTCTTTAGTCCAAACGCGTCTCTTCTGCTTGTTGCCTGTCCTTAGCAGTGGTTTCCTAGCAGATGTTCTACCATGAAGGCCTGATTCACACAGTCTCCTCTTAACAGTTGTTCTAGAGACGTGTCTGCTGCTAGAACTCTGTGTGGCATTGACCTGCTCTCTGATCTGAGCTGCTGTTAACCTGCGATTTCTGAGGCTGGTGACTCGGATGAACTTATCCTCCGCAGCAGAGGCGACTCTCGGTCTTCCTTTCCTGGGCCGGTCCGCATGTCAGCCAGTTTCTTTGTAGCGCTTGATGGTTTTTGTGACTGCACTTGGGCACACTTTCAAAGTTTTCCCAATTTTTCAGACTGACTGACCTTCATTTCTTAAAGTAATGATGCCACTCGTTTTTCTTTACTTAGCTGTTTTTTTCTTGCCATAATACAAATTCAACCTCTTTGAATGAGAAGGTGTGTCCAAACTTTTGGTCTGTACTGTATATATGTGTGTGTGTGTGTGTGTGTGTGTGTGTGTGTGTGTGTGTGTGTGTGTACTGTATTAGATTGATTACAGGCGAGACAGAGACATGAGAAACACTTGCTGTCGTGTCTGTGCCGGAGTGAACCGGTGGGGAAAGTGCTTCATGTACTTCATTTACCTTCAAATGAAACGGCTGAACATTTTTAAATAGGGGAGCGTAGATGGCTTTAGATCTGCGTGCTGACATTGCCGGTGTGTAAGAGGATCGCATTCCTGACGACTCAGTCGGCCATGAGATATTGTGTATGATATGTTACAGTCGTTATATACACTTGTATATGTACTTCGCCTACGCTTAGGACGATAACACAGAATCAGTATCATCGAATTGGATTTCATTTTCTATAATAGTGTATGAGTGGTTACACGAGAGCGGCAGCAAGTGGCAGGGCTTACTGGATGTTTCTTTAATGCACGTTTCCTAATAAAATCCTACACAGACACATGTACAGCACGCTGCACCTTTCATACAGTCTTAAGACTAATCATCCATCCATTCATTTTTCATAATGCATAAGATTATCTCAGGGAACTCGGGGCACATCCTAGATGCCAATCAGCTTACAGTACACTGCTGTGTGCGGACACTGGAGTACCCTGAGGAAACCCACCAAGCACGGGGAGGACATACAAACTCCTCACACGCAGACCAGAGGTGAGATTCGACCCCCTAACCCTGGGGGTACGATATGGTCAATGTTTATCCTTTGTGGGTTTCTTTAATTATTTAATGTTATATATATATATAAAAAATTTTTTTGGGTAAAAGCTTAAAAAGCAAAAAAAAAAATCTGTAGTGTCCGTAACCATGTGAAATTCATGTTGCAATATCTTCAGGATTTTGCATTTTAGAATAATACACTTTTTCCGGTTTATGTCTTTTCATGTGAAATCTAAATCAGCAAAGTTTCATCTGAATGACAGTTAAGATCGTTGAAAGATCTGAATTCAAAAAAAGTTACGGACACTACAGACATAAAAGAGCATGAAATTGTATTTGTCAAACATATTTCTTTTTATCTGATAAAAATATTAATGTGTAGCATATTTACAACAAGAACAACAAAAAAGCATGGATCGGGACATGAGAAGCAGTAAGTCTTATGAAAAGCGGTGTTACGTGATCCTATCTTAACCTGCGTGAGACACTTTTAGCATCAATACCATGTTTTAGTCGATGGCGATGTCGATGTGTTTTTAGACGCTGGTGACGGGGCCAAAGTTTGTAGCTCTTGTAAAGGAAGTTACAACAGGAGAAGTCAGTTTGTAAAAAGACGAAAATGAACAGGGGACGCATTTGTCTGCATGGTGTAGAGGAGGAGGAGGAACACTCCATGGTGTGCTGTTCTGGGAAGATGATCAAACTTTTCACATAATTGATCACATCACCCTGAGATCAGTCTGAGTTTGATTGGTTGCTTTATTCCTGAACATGCAGAAGGGCCAGGAATCCACATGGCGTTATATTAATGCAGATAGATGGATAGAATCCGATTAAAACGTATCTAATTAAACGGTAATAAACATGTAGATGTCCGGCACCTGTGCAACCTTCACTGGTGATTTTTCTTCCGTCCTTGCTTTCTGCCGTGTATCGGACCTGTCCCTTCCTCACGCAGAGTCTCGCATTGGCACGGCTACGGCGTCCCACCGCTCTTGGCCTGGCGGTTGGCGTGTGCTGCGGCGCCCCCCCTCCCGCTACTCACATGTCACTCGCATGTTGCCAGCTCGGTGTTTCCGCTCTCCTGCTGACCGCATCATGCCACAGCGGCCTGATTTTTCCTCTCCCAGTGCTCGCGCGCATACCCACGCGCACACTGGCAGAACCGCACCTGTGAACCTGCGATGGTGAGGCGCGACGGCGCCAACGTACGAGTCCTCTCGCGGCGCATTCAGAAGAGTTTCGCTTTTGTCTCCTGAAAAGAAAGGATGGCTAATTCCCGCCAGCTGGAAGCGCTAAAACCGATTAATTATAGAGTAACACGTTTGAAAGAGTCTGAGCGTGCCGCATTGTGCTGGTTCTCTTTGTGAGAGCGAGGATGGAGAGTTTGTCAGAATTGCTCTGCAGATCAACAGACTGCGAAATAAAAAGCCATCGAGCGAGCGGCTCTTTATGACAGACAGATGCTTTATTGTGCTGCCTTTAATCACCAGGCGGCCCGGACTCTCACTCCGTCACCCACACGCTCTCGAGCGCGCACACACACTCGCACTGATGATAACACCACGTGTGACCGAGTCGGAAAGACGGCCGGAGACGCTGCGAACATCCGAGACCCGGCGCCTGACGTCCACGTGCCGATCTGCTCGCTCTGCCATTTTGGGACGCGCCAGTGATTGTGCCGTTAACGCTCAGAAATGCTATTCAAATCCCTGGATCGAGTGCATGGATTCATCTGATGTAATGGTTTATTCCCCCTCTGAGCTTTCTGAATAAACCAATAATCTGATTATAGTTCGCTCTATGTTTTCTCATTATGTTTAGTACCTTGGAACGTTCTGTCCTGTGTCTAAACCTAAACAAACTAACAAGCAAGTAAAAACTTTTAGAATAAAATATACACGATGCACCAAAACACATTATATATTTAAACTTTTGTAAAGTTCAGCTATTTGATTAATATATACATATATTAGCTGCACAAGGTCTCGTCCCTGCTGCTACGTTTAAAATTTGAAAAATGTTTTTATACTGTTTTTTTTTTTTTTTATCCATCATGTCATTTTACTTGCATCATCTCAACTCACTATCACAGTATAACAAAGTGTCCGCCATCGTGTCCTGTTGTTTTGTCGCTCTTGTTTTGTCAATTTATGTTGTAAGTTTAGTTTAGCTGGTTAAGTAACTAATTAGTAGCTAATTACATTACAAAATTACTGTCATTAAAAAGTAACCAGTTACATTACAGCGTTACTTTCTGATAAAAGTAACTAGTTCGAGGACTTTCCCATTGCAGGAAATGAAAAACTCCTTTGTGCTTCCTCATGCATGTTGTTTTAGTCAAGACCTTTATAATTATTCTATCATCATCACTCAGTGAAGTTTGGCCCATAATCTGTTTACTACTAATACCCTAATATATCTCACCTACACGGTTTCGCGCGGTGGCCGTAAGTACGGTTCATCATGATTCACCGCGAGTTTCGGTGCTGTGATTAGGTCCATCTTTCCGTGCATCGGTCCTCACATAGTCAAACCGCATAGGTGAGATACAGTAGGGGTATAACAGCAGGAATAACAGAGGGGGGGTGGGTGGTTATCGGGGGCGGGGCTTGTAGGACGACTTCCTCTCTCACACACTAATGGATTGGGAATGACTGCTGTCCAGCTCACGGATTACATAAATTGTCTGAATAACGGATTACATTTTTGATAAAGTAACTAAGTAACTGAGTACCTGAATGGCGGACCGGACGCGTTAGATTACTCGCTACATCAAAAAAGTAATCCGAGTCCTCTAACGTTACTTTGTAACGCGTTACGCCCAACACTGTTCAAGAGCAACAACTCGCTCATATATAGAAATTGTTCATCTTGATCAGCACAAGGACGCCTCTTAAGAAGCCCCGGTGGTCGACCAGGTCGTGACTCTTACTGTTCTACCATTTTCTCTGAACTGGACTATAACTCTGTTCACAGTAGAAGAGGGATTTGTCTCTGGCACAGTCCACCCACAGTCCACCCACAGTCCTCTTCACCTCTGTAAAAGTGTCTTTGGATTCGTCACTTCTAGACCTGCTTAAAGATTCAAAGTAAGAAGCAGACAGTCGTGAAAATGTGAACGAGTTTTTACTGCATACATTTAATCGTTAAACTACAGGGTCTGCGTACGTCTTTCATGTCTGTGCACATGCAAGAAATAAAACACTCAGTCGCTTGAATAATTAACTCTCATCACTGGGACACTTAACATGCAGAGCCCAAAGTTTAATGATTAACTGTATGCAGCAAAAAGTATCACTTACTGGAGTCTCTTTAAAATTGATATTTAAACAATAAATGAAATGTATTTTATAGTTGTGATCATGTTATGACCAGCAAGTCCACCTCTGAATGGCTCAAATTTATTGTTATTTCTTTTAATAATCATTTTTACGTAGCCTAGTCAAAGTCCCGAATCTGATTGAGATCCTTAAATCGGCCGTTCATGCTTGAAAACCCTCCGATGTGGCTGAATCAAAGCAGGTCTGCAAAGTAGAGCGGGCCAAAATTCCTCCACAGCGACGTGAACGACTCGTTGGCAGTTTTCGCAAACACTTGATTGCAGTTTTTGCCGCCAAGGGTGGCACAGCCAGTTATTAGGTAAGGGGGCAATTACTTTTTCACATAGAGCCAGATGGGTTTGGACAGCTTTATTCCCTGATTAAATGCATTTTGCAATTTCTCTGGTTGTCTTTGGTTAATATTAAAACTTATTTGATGATCTGAATCATTTAAATTGTAACAAATATGTAAAAAAAAAAAAGAGGTTGAAATACTTTTTCACGGCACTGGGTCATGTAATAAATTGCAGCCTTTTGAGGTTAAACAATTGCACAGGTCCATATTATGACTTTGAATATCGTTACAATGAGATTTTTATGACACTGCTCACTTCAACTCTTTACTCTTGACACTTGCACTTAACACGTGGACACTTCAAACACTTACTGAATGTTGTTACACTAAAGGGGAAAAAATAAATCAGTGACTGTGGTGGTGTGATTAAAGCAGCAGGTTACTGTTGCTATTTTAATAGTAATTCATTTCCAATAACTACAATCCTAAATTATGGGGTCATGTTATTCCTTTAATGTCTTACAAAAGTTTATTTATGAATGACACGTTGTAATTTAAACTCTTTATAGTTGTACTGTATCGATCACTGCAGAAACATCAAAGGAACATGTTTGTGTTATAGCAGCCATCAGCAGTCATAACATCCCCGGACTTTCTATTCCTTCTTCTTCATCTTTATTCTGATCTGACGGAAGACGTCACAAAGAACTGACACTGGAGACTCCTTCCATAACCGATAAATAAATGACGCCTTAGAGAAAACTCTTCCATCAAACGTACACGTTCCTGTACTGTAAATAAGCTGTTTCTAACATATAATATATTAATATTGCAAATTAATCAACATCATCTGACCTGGAAAAGTAAGTAATTTCGTAATATATAGTATTTTATTATTTTAAGTGTTATATAATCTGACCCATAATAAAACAAATGAATCCTACAACTTTCCCCTCTGCGTGTTGAGGCGGAATAATTCATGGCCAGCAGAGGGCGTGGTTGCAGTTTGCTAAGTGAGTAAGTGTGTGCGTGTGAAGATAAACGCAGCGATTAAAGTCAGGGCGTTATCACTGACTCTGATCTGAGATCCTCCTCATGACATCATGCTTTTGGGATTCGAGAGAAAGTCTATATACACACACACACACACACACCCACACACACACTGAATTAAAATCTGTTTATTCATGCATCCATTATTTGATTCATTCTCTTCATGTGTATTTTTACACTCTGTGACCCTACAATGGCGCAAGGGAGATAGCTTTGATTGAACTGTGTGTGTGTGTGTGTGTGTGTGTGTGTGTGTTTGGCTTGCACAGGCTACAGAATTACAACGTTACTATAACAAAGAGCTCATGTATCCGGGTGGATCGTGTCAGAAGTGCTGCTTTGGTACAACATGAGATGTTTAACCGAGGCATTGTGACAAACACGAACACTTTAACACTTTTGGGAGAAAAAAAAAACTTTCAACAATCTCAGTAACCTCAAGCTGATCACAGTCTGACAAACATGAGCAGTTGCTGTCCGCTGGTGGCCCGTGGTCCAGATGCTGAGCCAGGATTCCAGCAGCTCGCGCTGAGCACCGAGTGGTGTAGCAGAGTCCGTCAGCGTATTAATAAAAGCAGCTGCTCAGGGACTCTGGTTTACTAAAATGAAC
The DNA here is from genome assembly GCA_011419295.1 of Clarias macrocephalus. Lineage (NCBI taxonomy): Eukaryota > Metazoa > Chordata > Actinopteri > Siluriformes > Clariidae > Clarias > Clarias macrocephalus. The sequence goes on along the minus strand of JAAGKR010007590.1, from coordinate 29,348 downwards.
CGCACCAGCATCTGTTGTGGTTTACGTTCATTGATGTAAATTATTTTTGATAAAATCTGGTCAAAGTCGAGCTGATTAAAGAACAGTTTTTACTCGCAGGCTATCAGATACTCAACCTTCCTGAAATGTCACTTTTAGGGTTAGGATTAGGGAATGGTACACTTTTATGTTTCTTTGTCTCGCTGCTTCCCCTGGACACTTTACATTAGACACTTGTCACTCTAACACTTTATACTTGACACTTTTCACTTGACACTTTATACTTGACACTGAAACACTTTACACTTGATACTTTTCATTTGACATTTAAACACTTTACACTTGACACTGAAACATTTTACACTTGACACTGAGACACTTGACACTTGACACTTGACACTTGACACTTGACACTTTACACTTGACACTTTTCACTTGACACTGAAACATTTTTCACTTGACACTGAAACACTTTACACTTGACACTTTACACTTGACACTTTACACTTGACACTGAAACATTTTACACTTGACACTGAAACACTTTACACTTGACACTGAAACACTTTACACTTGACACTGAAACACTTGACACTGAAACACTTTACACTTGACACTTGACACTTGACACTGAAACATTTTATACTTGACATTGAAACAATTTACACTTGACTCTGAAACGCTTTACAATTTACACTTGACTTTGAAACACTATTTACACTTGACTCTGAAACACTTTACAATTTACACTTGACACTGAAACACTAAACGCTTGACACTTGGGCATTTGTTCTCTATATTTGGACACCCGGACACATTACACCTTCACATTTGAAACAATTTTTTTTCTGTATTTGGTTTCTTGCACTTGGACTCTTCATACTTCAGACTCTTTGTACCTTTCTTTTAAATCACACATCACACCTATCACTCTTACACTTTGCATTTGGACACATGGACATTTTACATTTGGACACTTTACACTTGAAATTCAACCTTCATCACTTGGGCTCTTAACATTTGACATTTTGGCACTTTAATTTTTCATTTGGTCCCCCTGCCATGTCACACCTGACTCTTACTTTACAGTTAGACGTTTGGCCACTTGGAACTTCGACACTTGACACCACCACGTTTGGATACATGGACATTTTACACATCTACAGAACACATGGACATTTTACACCTCCACACTCGGACACTTGGACATTTTACACTTCTACACTTGACATTTGGATCCTTACCCTTAAAGTAACCTTGTACTTGACTACTTTACATTTGGCCACAATCTACAATAGACTCTTCATTCTTGACACTTTTACGTTTGGACCTACGTTTTACAATTGGACCTAAATCACTTAAATGCTTAAAATGTGCATTTTTCATTAGGATGCCTTGACACTTTTTACACTTGGCTACTTCACACGTGACACGTGGCCATTTTTCACCTTTACACGTGCCACTTGGACAACTGACCAATTTACACTTGGCTTCTTTACCCTTGGACATTTTAGACACAATTTACAATATTCTCGTATATTTACAATAGATTGCACTTTAACAACTTTCCACTTAACCATTTGGCCACTTTGCACTTGGACATTTCACATTTGACATTTGTCACATGACACGTATGAAACTTTTCATACTTTGTTCTTGACACACCTGGACGACTTCAATGCAATACTCTGTGACATTTGCTCTTGTACTTACTTGTATAGACTCTTGCTGTCTGTCTGTGTGTGTGTGTGTGTGTGTGTGTGTGTGTGTGTGTGTGTGTGTGTGTGTGCTAGGTGATGTCACACAGGCAGCTTACTCTCCCTTGACCACAAGCGTTTCAATGAACATATGTTCTGGCATACTGTGCAAATGCTAATTAGACTTGACTTGATGTGAACTACAGACTAACTACGGGGTACAGGGTTACAGGGTACAGGACTAAGGTCATTAGCTGAGCAGGAGAAGAGATTACACAAACCGTCTGGTCTGACTCATGAGCAGACAATGAGAACAGAATGAGGATGAGAACAGAATGGACAGAGCGGTACAGTGTGTGCTCATTGTTCGCTCCAAACAGACGTCTTGTCTGATGCTAGTTAAAAGTGGTGATGTGAAGAACAACTTCGACTGGTGTTAGAAAGGTAACTTTAGCTGCTACTTCAGGGCACAGACACACTCACATGCTCATTCACTTACTACAAGCAATTTGGGAGCACCAGTTAACCCAGTCTGCATGTCTTTGGGCTATGGGAGGAAACCAGAGGAAACGCCCATCACCCCCCACCCCCCCCCCCCCCACCCAAGCACAGGGGGAACACACAAACACAGATCCTGAGATGGGAATCGAACCTGCACCCTAAAGGTGCGAGGTGTTTTGTGAGAACTTTGACAACAATTTGGTAATTGATGATTATAAAATCATTTAGTTTTTTCTGAAAAGATTTTTGAAAATATTCATATGTAAATACACTCTATATGATAATAATTGTAATAAGACTAAAACACAATGCTTAAACGAGAAACAACGTAAAAAAAATAAATAAAATAAAACCATTAACATAGATGAAATAGCTTATGTAAAAAAAACTACATAAGGCTGACTCCGCCTCATTGCTGATTAATCCATAAATGGGCATATGGGTGGAGCAGACAGAGCATGGCTGTTGGTTGGAATGTGCGCAATTACAATTCGGTTGTCAATCTAATCGGCAACACGTCTAATTATCCATCCATCTTGGAACCTCTGTAGTCCAACGAGCGACCTTGGAGGTCAATGGTGACCATTGTATTTATTTGTATATATTATTTTTTAAAATTTATATATATTTTTTTCAATTGTGGTAGGACCTCCGATCAACATTCACACACACATTCACACACTACAGGTAATCTGGGAACGCCATTTCGTCGAATCTGCATGTTTTTGGACTTTGGGAAGAAACTGGAGAACCCAGAGGGACGCACCAAGCACGGGGAGAACATGCAAACTCCACGCATGCAGAACCGAATCCGGAATCAAAAACATCAACGAAAAAATTCACCCCTGTACAGTTGGCATTAATGGGAAACTATACTGTAGCTACGGAGACCAAATCTGTTTTAGTATCAGGCTGCCAACGTTTATTTTCTGTTGTGAAGTTGAACATGGGGATTGACTCACTTTTGGAGAGAGCTCCTAGTGGTCGTTTGAGGAACTGCCCGTTTTGGCACTCTTGGTTGTACTCAACTGGTGGTTGAGCCTTGGGCTGGATAGGATGACTTGGGGAGGAAACAAAAGTGGTTCCATACGAGAGTGTCCGGTTATCCAAGATGATTTATATGATTTTTTCCGGCTCGCTTAGCAAGGATCATAGCTAACTAGCTCAATTAGCTTGCTCTCACGTTGTACGAGTTCTAGTAGATTAGTTTGAATGATGAAGGTCTGATGAAAGCTGGTTACAGTTCTTAGCGATCTATCCAACAAACCGCTATTAAAGAAGGTGTAGTCAAACTTTCTACATATTCATGTCCAAGAACTATTAATAAAATAAAAAAGGATAAAATATAACCATGTAACTACACTAACTGAGAAGATGAATCCACCCACATTCTCTGACTAATCAGGGCTGGCAGATTTGGTGGACTATGGTTTTGCACTCACTCAAAAAGTGTACACACAGTGTTCCATCCTCACAACACACTCGTATCAATCTATCTATCTGTCTTGCGTTAAGCTGCACCTCCAGAGTTTCATCACTTCCTTCATGAGTGAGCTGCTCAGAACACAAGTTTCATTTCAAACTCATTACCATAACTGCATGCATTACTGAGCAAGACTCTCTCTAGTTTATGAGACGGAGGTATACGTGGAAAATGCAGCACATAGAAAAAATATGGCTTTTATGAGAATTGGACTTGATTGCATTTATAGGATTTCAATTTAGCCGAATGACAAAATGCACATGGGCCATGTTCTCTATGCGGGTTATTAGTTTTATAACTGCGGTACAGCATATCTGAGATGGATGAATGAGATGGATGGACATGAATGGATGAAAAGAGCTGGACTGATGGCGATGAATTGGGATGGATCGTTGGATCGATAGATGGATGGAGATGTAAAAAAAAAATGGATTGCTGGATGGAAATTGATGGATGGACATGAAGATGAATTATACAGAGATGGATGGAGGCAGATGGATAGTTTGAAATGGATAGGTGTTGATGGAGACATTAATATTGAAAGACTGAGAGACTAATAGGTAGAGATGAATGGAAGGCCATACTGTACATGTATGAAGATGAATGTTGATGGAGAGACTGATGGATCAACATCGATGTGATAGAAGGTGAATGAAATGCATGGAGGCATGAAGATTGAAGTGGGATGGAGATGGATCATGGAAGGACATGTACTGTACGTACAGTATGAAGATAAATGGAGATGGAGAGCATGATGGATAAACGTATGAAGATCAGTAAGAGTGAAGAGAGAAACTGATGCATGGAGATACTGTGTATATAGATGGAGATGGATAATGGAGATACTGTATATAGGTGTAGATGAATGCAAGGACATACTGTAGATGTATACAGATAATTGTAGATGGAGTGATGGATTTATGTGCATAAATCTTTGCAGATGGACGCATGGATAATTGGACACATATTGATGCGTGCAAAAAAATGGATAAGATTAGATGATGGAGATAGTTCATGGGTCAAGATGAATGGAAGGACATAGATGTACAGTATAAAGATAGATGAAAATGGGTAAAGGGATGGATGGATGAATAGATGGAAATGCGGTGATGGATAGGTGGAGATGAATGGAAGGATGTACTGTATGTACACGACATGTAGATGTGTGAAGATGAACAGCGATGGATGGAGATGCATGAATGAAGATGGGTGGACGGATGGATCATTTCCTGCTTCTGCAAATAAACCATTTTGTTATGTATAAGCAATGTGGTACAGTATTTCTTCCATACAAAGTGTAGTGTGTGTGTGTGTGTGTGTGTGTGTGTGTGTGTGTGTGTGTGTGTGTGTGTGTTTCCACACTTAGATTATTAATGCGGTTACGGGAGGCCTGGAGTTTGTCCTAGGGTACTCGGGGTACTAGACAGGGTAGACCTTGGACAGTGGGGATCCACTCCATCCCAGAGCACACAAGCGCAGACGCACTCGCACATTCACTCACTCACTACAAACAACGGCAATCAACTTGACCTGCGTGTCTTTGGACTGTGGGAGGAAACCGGAGTACCCGGAGGAAACCCACCAAGCACTGGGAGAACATGCGAACTCGCACCCAAGGCGGGAATCTAACCCTGATCCCGGAGGTGCAAGGACACAATGCCGACTACTAGACTACTGCGCCGTCTTCCTTCCCAGAGAAAGCTGACACAAATTTGGAAACGCACAGATGTCCTGGTATTCTGTAGGATTGCAGTTTCCCTGCACTGGAACCCGAAGGGTGAACCTTTTGTTCCAGCCTTTGACATGAAGTGAGCTCCATGAAGACATGAAGGTTGGAGTGGGAGATCTCCAGTGTTCTGGACCAGGCCCTGACTGATCACGCGGGTCATTCCCTCTTCATTCAGACACCGTTATTGCTGTACGTCTTCATTTTTTGTTATTCATAGCTTGGGACCTGAAAGTCAGGAAAGTATTTTGACTTGAATACTAACTTCACTTTTTTTTTTCCCCCACTCACCTGAAATATGTTATATTTTCTAACTACAAACTTCTAGGAAACCATTTAGAATGAAAGATTTAATATCTCTAGAAATATGATCCCCAGCTGCATGAAATTTGGCAGACAAACAGCAACAACCCTCCTTTCAGCTGAACCATAGTGTGATCCACATCAAGGGTACTGCAGAAGCTCTTGGATCTTCATACCGACTAAGAACGGTTGGGTTAACTGATCAGGTTATTTCCTTTCCTTTCTTTCATGATCCTGAGGAACGGGTTGTCATCTTCATTGGAGGATAATGGAACGCATCGTTGATGAACTCAATTGATTAAATCAGTTCTTCCATTATGATTAGAATTGGGTTCCATCCACATCCAACAATCTGGGAGATTCTTCTCACTCTTCTATCTACGGTATCTGCTGGAGAGATATTGATTGTATTAATGGCAGGTTCTTACAGGGTTGGGTTTCCAGCTTGATGCCCGATTTATATCTGAGCAGTTGATGGCTAAGGGCCTTGCTCAAGAGCCCATCAGTAGCACCTTGTTGGCACTGAGGTTTGAATCAAGGACCTTCTCATCATCAGTTCAATACCTTAACCAATAAGCCTAATCTGTACCACTTCATTAGGATTTGGAGGCTTGATTTAGCTTTTTTTTTTTTTCAGTAAGTCTGGTTGCATCTTTGTATACATGAGAAAGTTGCAGCAATATAATGAGCCATGTATCAAAAAGGCAAGCGGTGTTCATCACTTATGTAAGTGTCGGCGCAAAGTGAGGATACAAAGCATCCAAGGGGTCAAGTGTACTCGGATCCCCTAATGTTAAAGCACCCTAAGTTGTAGTGTTGTAGATATTCTGACTAATGCATATCTGATGTATGTGATTTCCGATCTCAGTAATATGATCATTATGTGGCGGCAGCACGGTGGTGTGGTGGTTAGCATTGTTGCCTTGCATCACCGGGGTCTGGGTTCAATTCCCATCTTTTCCGAGTTTCCTTCGGGTGCTCTGGTTTCCTCCCACAGTCTAAAGACTTGCAGATTAGACTCATTTGCATTCCCAAAATTCTGTGTAATAGTGTGTAAATGTGTGTGTGTGTGTGTGTGTGTGTGTGTGTGTGTGTGTGTGTGTGTGTGTGTTGTCCTGCGATGGACTGGCACCCTGTCCAAGGTGTACCCGCCTTGTGCCTCCTCCTTGGATAGGCTCCAGGCCCCCGTGACCCTATACACAGGATAAAGCAGTATAGCCGATGAGTGATCATGATGTGCCACGCCCTTTCTCCAACCCATGTCCAGAAAACATGGAAACGCGTAACCATACTGTCCGATCTCTGGCTGTAATCCGCTCTATAAAAATGACTTACTGTAATTCTACATGGTTTGTCATGCTTTAGTCACAGGATATTATTCATTAACCCGCCTAAGGGTGAGTGCGATGGCAGCTGACACACGGCATCAAACAAATCAAGTCTAAACGCGTTTCATGAATTCAGAACCAATAGAGTTTCGGCGTAATCGTTCCCTTTTTTTAATAGGAACACGTACACAAATACAAACTGACAGGTACTTTAAAAGAAGGTGACATGTTGTCTTGAGGAGTCAGATTCCTGCTGGTTTACTGCAGACACACACACACTTACACACACACACACACACTTACCCAGACAAGTGCACATCAGTCACGGTAATGACAACAATGATTGAATCTATCCGTAATTACGGATGCACAATGCTTGTCTACCTGCTGCGACACGGATGAATCGGAAATGCTCGAAAGAGCAGCGAGGGCGACAATGTGCCTTGCTTTGTCATTACTGAATAAAGGGCTCCGTACACATGCGCGCACGCACAATAAATAGCCTTAATTGGAGCAAAGCGACTGAGACACGTCAGCGCAGCCTGTCCCTGATGGGGTCTCGTTCAAGCTCACCGAGCGGCTCGGCTCCACAAAGAAGCTCCGCTCGAGATGCTCATTTAGAGCCGAAGGACAAAGGAAGCACTCAGCTCGGGCGTTCCGATCAGACGCGAGGCTCCGGCCTTGAGACGAGCAGAAATAATTATTAGTGCTGAACAGCAAGCTTTGTAATGATTTCAGGCCTCCCGCCTTATTGCTGTGTAAATTTATCAAACGCACAGTAAAGCAGAGTTGGTGTTGGTGGGGGGATTAACTCGGCTCTCCGCCGGATCTGCTTCTGGTTCCTGGTTCTCACAGATCTTAACAACGAGGAAATATGGGACGCGAGTCTGCTGATCCAGACAGCGTTAATCCACGCTAGCAAACCAGCATTAACACGCTACTGTACAAAGCCAACACGTGGTGTAAAGAAAAATTCTTAGCGACGGGTTTCCAACTCGGGTGCGTTGCACGGCCTTTACACCGTGGGTCACTGCAGTGAGTGGACTCGGAGCAAGTGCACTTTTTTTATTTCTTCCTTATTTTTTAGTGGCGTTTAAACTCGTGTTAAAGAGAAATCCCGGAGACAAGGGCACAAAAAAACAAAACAATAATTTGGATTCAAAGTAAAGACAGGAGATTTGGACTAGAGCGCCACTGCATCACTGATTTTTACTAAGAGATCATCACTGGCTCTTTAATAGGAGGCAGGAGATTAAGCACCTAAAGCTTCGTATAAGTCCTAGACACCAGAGAGCCATAAAAGGCAAAAGTTAGAGATCAAGACAGGATCTCTGTAATTAGGCGTTCAGTGTTTCCCAGCTGAGCTCGTTACGGACACGGAGAGAGTGGCTCCTTTTACCCGAGGACGCAGGTGCAGGATGTGTACGCGTGATCGAGCGTGTTTATTAGGGACAATAAGAAACTCATGACCGGTACACCAGACAAGGGGCCCCTACAAACACTGCTGGGGCAAAGACAAGGCTGGGTTAGCCATTTTAAGCTAAGAAATGAGAATAAGTAATAAAGCTGAGAAGTGTTTCAGAGCAAGGGATGAAATATTGAGAATAACACACACTGCCTTAAGTTGCGCCACATCTCGCGTCACGTGAACCTGATTCATGCTACATGTATTGCATTAAAGAAAAAATAAATAAATCAACAGTGGTAAAGTTCTCGCCCTATCATCTGGAGATCGCCAGTTCGAATCCCGGGTGGTGCTGTAACCTCTGGCAGCCGGAGGTCTAGAGGGAGCTGATTGGCCGAGCTCTCTCAGAGGGGAGGGACGAGAGGTACTTAGTGCTCCCACATTAATCACGGCTCTTCAGCCAATCAGGGGCGTCCGTGAGCTCACGCGAGCGGAAGGAGCAGATGGCGCCGTCCTCCGAGTGTGTTACTCCGCCCCCAACGGTGCGTCAGCGAGCAGTTCGAAAAGATGCGGTGGGTTGGCGTCACGTGGTTCGGAGGAAACACGTGATAGTCTTCGGCCCTCCCGGCTGAGCCCCCTTAATATGGAGCCCCCTAGTGACGGGGAGGAATTGGACACGACTAAATTAGGGGGAAAAATCAGGGGGAAAAAAAATAATAAAATAAATCAATCCTGTTATTTAAATCTTAAGCATAGACTTTACACCATTTTTAAAGCTACAGTTCTGTATATTACTATTTTGTATAATTCAAAATCTAATGCAGCATCTGGGAGAACATGAAGAAAACGGAAAAACGTACAAGAAATATGTTAAGTTAAGCAGCGGTAACAGTTCTTAAGTTCTACGAACAGTTCTTGAAATTCTTGAAACAGACAAACCACTGACCATGTTATCCGTCAAAATCCTAGTTCCTCACCACTGTACTGAAGTATCATGTTGACAATGTTGTCCTTCAACTGAATGTAAACACCATCAGTCACTCTTGTTCCCAGTTGTTGGAGCTATTGGTTCCCCTCTTCCTCCTCTTCCACTTCTTTTATTCCCCTGGATTTCCATTGTATATGTGAACTGGTTATGATTTTTTCATGAAGCAACAGATGGATGTGAAATGTACTCAGGCTGAGAACTTAAAAATTCTTTTTCTGTGAAATAAATGAGAGTAAATGTGTGTGTGTCCATCTCTCTCTCTCTCTCTCTCTCTCTCTCTCTCTCTCTCCCAGTCGGCTCAGACATGGTTACAAGCGTGTCGAGGTTGGACAGACACATCATGCATTTCTTCCCTCAATTTCAACCTTAACAGTAACTTTTCCATTCTACACAGATCCAACTGTGAAGAAATTTCATACATTTTTTTACTTGACTTACTCTTAGCGACTTCATTGGCGCACTACATGAGTGACTCATATGGGAAGGACTGGACGGCGTTTTCATTGTAATGTCACTTTCTCATAGTGCCCTCTTCAGGCTATTCAATCATTCATTCAATTTTATTTGTATAGCGCTTTTAACAATTGACATCGTCGCAAAGCAGCTTTACACAATCAAAATAATTATTGAAGTGTGTATGGAATGTGAATGTGTATGAATCAAAACGATAAGATCGTTCCTGATGAGCGAGCCGAGGGCGACGGTGGCAAGGAAAAACTCCCTGAGATGGCAGTAGGAAGAAACCTTGAGAGGAACCGAACTCAACAGGGAACCCGTCCTCATCTGGGTGATAACAGAAACGTCCTCAATTTATATTAAACAAAAGTCTTTACGATGGTGTAGTGGTTAGCACTGTCGCCTTGCACATACAGGGTCCTGAGTTCGATTCCTGTCTTGGTGTGTGTGTGTGTGTGTGTGTGTGTGTGCATGGAATTTGCGTGCTCTCTCCACGGTTAGTGGGTTTGGCTAACTGTCGCTCCTAAATTGCCAGTAGCGTGTGCATGTAAGTGTTGACGCGAGTCCTACTGTGGGAGTAAATATATAACGGTCACCATTGGCTTCTGTCTCTAGTTGGACTACAGAGGTTTGTGGATGGATGGATGGATGGATAGGTCTCTATTGTCATGTTTTGCATGTTCTTAAACTTAAATGTGGCAAAATAAATGCAAATATACAGTACAGACCAAAAGTTCGGACAAACCTTCTCATTCAAAGAGGTTGAATTTGTATTATGGCAAGAAAAAAAGCAGCTAAGTGAAGAAAAACGAGTGGCATCATTACTTTAAGAAATGAAGGTCAGTCAGTCCGAAAAATTGGGAAAACTTTGAAAGTGTCCCCAAGTGCAGTCACAAAAAGCATCAAGCGCAACAAAGAAACTGACTCACATGCGGACCGGCCCAGGAAAGGAAGACCGAGAGTCGCCTCTGCTGCGGAGGATAAGTTCATCCGAGTCACCAGCCTCAGAAATCGCAGGTTAACAGCAGCTCAGATCAGAGAGCAGGTCAATGGCACACAGAGTTCTAGCAGCAGACACGTCTCTAGAACAACTGTTAAGAGGAGACTGTGTGAATCAGGCCTTCATGGTAGAAGATCTGCTAGGAAACCACTGCTAAGGACAGGCAACAAGCAGAAGAGACGCGTTTGGGCTAAAGAACACAATAAAGAACACAAGAAAGAAAACTCGCTGAATGAGAAGGGGTGTCCAAACTTTTGCTCTGTACTATGTATATATATGTTTTGTTTTTTTTTCGTTTTCAGAAAGCTGATTCACTGGTGAAAAACCCAGATCTGATATAGATCAAAAGATTCATTCATATTTTTAGTGCTCATGCCAACAAATAAAAGATTGGCAAAGAATTAAGGAGTCCTTGTTGATGGGCTTATGCGACCTCTCCTGTATGTCGAGAGAGAGAGAGAGAAAGAGAGAATTACACACTTTACCATGATTTTAGGGCTACAGTGAGCTACTGTACCACAAGCTCAATATGTTGATAGAAGCCATTACGTTTGTACTTTTACTAAAGTGGATGTTTAAGTAGTAATATTTCACCCAAGCTTCAGTCATCACTAAAGAATGGCGTCGATTACGTTTATATAGATCACCTTTTTCACATTAATGTGCATATTATATTAAATATATCATAATGTCACATAAACAATAAGTGTAAGAGAATCTCTCACCTCACTCATAATGCAATTATGAAAATTGGAGGACTTAAAGCTACAAAATGCCAATTGAACACTGAAACATCGCCCCCTGTTGGCTTAACTTTCCAGTAATGCATGTCGATCAACCCGGTAATTGGCTGCCATGAACATGATCCAACTCCTCCAGCTTTTATAGTCAGAATTTCAACTAAACTTATTTGTCGTATATTACGAATTTGCTTCTGCTTTCTTTGAATTTCTTTCAAGAAACTGTGTTTATGTCTGATTTTTAGGGAAGAGCTCGAGTGCCTGTGCTTATGAGAATGACTCATTCAGTTTTCTGCTTCATCTGTCCAATGTGTCGCGGTCAGATATGATCATTCCAACTGGTGCATTACAACTTAGGATGCATTTTCTGAAATGTGTCCAGTTATTTTTCGGGGCTATGTAGGTATGTGTGTGTATATAGGGGGAAAAAATGGTAGTATACATGGGCGCGGCCTGAGTATCTGCTCGGCAAATATGCTTGGGTGTACACTAACTTGCCTGAGCATCCGCTAGTGTGCCCGAGTGTCTGCTAAAGTGCCTGGGTATTCGCTAATATGCCTGGTAATAATACTGAGCATCTGCTAATAAGCCTGGTTGTTTGCTAATAATCCTGGGTGGATGCTAATATGGCTGTTCATTAGCTAATATGCCTGAGCCTCCGCTAATATTCCTCGGCATTTGCGAATAATCCTAGGTGTACGCTAATATGTCTGGGTGTACGCTAATATGTCTGGGAGTTTGCTAGTATGTCTGGGTGTACGCTAATAATCCTGGGTGGATGCTAATATGTCTGTTCATTAGCTAATATGTCTGCGCATCCGCTAATATTCCTGGGCATTTGCGAATAATCCTAGGTGTACGCTAATATGTCTGGGTGTGCGCTAATATGTCTGGGAGTTTGCTGGTATGTCTGGGTGTACGCTAATATGTCTGGGAGTTTGCTAATAATCCCGGGTGTCTGCTAATGTGCTGAGGTATCTCCTAATATGCCTGGACAGTTGTTAATATGCCTGGATGTTCGCGTAATAATCTTGGGTCATCCTCTAATATGCCTGGGTGTTTGCTAATGATCCTGCGTGTCTGCTTATAAGCCTGGCGTCTGCTAATATGTCTGGGCATTCACAACAATGTCTGGTCATTTTCTAATCATTCGGGCCATGGGATAGTTTTCATTGAACGTCTTTGGTGTGACCTTATTCATTTCTTTATTTAATCAGGGAGGTTCAGACACTTTTTGTTATTAGTTGTTATTCTTAAAACTCAGGTTTTGTGTTTAGTTCCCCAAATAATTTTAGACGATTTCCCCGTTTCCTCTCCAAGGAGTCAATCATTACTTATGAAATATTTCCGTTTGTTTTCTATTTATTAAAAACCCTTGATGGAATATGAAAGGAAATGAAGTGTCCAAACAAGCTTTTTTTTTTTTTTTTTTGTTTTTCCGACTCCTGAAATTTAAAACCAGGATCTCAGATGTGCACAGTAAACATTTTATCCACCGCGCGCTGACTAATGACTTCTATTACCCGAAAGCAATAAGCGGTTATAAAGTGTCTGAAACTTTTAAAGCAGAAATCACTTGCGTAACTAGAGAAAAAAAAAGTACAGTCAGATAGCATCAGTTTGACAAATTCAACACTTTTGACTAATGCAGGTACTTTTCTAGGAGCAGAACGTGAGACAGGAAGAAGTATCGGTCTCCTCAGCCGAGCCTGACTGCGCCAAGCACCTCGGGCGTCCTCAGGCATCGCGGGCTCACGCAGCTGGACTTGTCGGCTAAGATTTGTAACTTTGTTTGTGAAGGCATTAAAAGCGGCCCGGTCTCGGCGGCAGGCATATCTCACGCTCAGACATCAGCCTGTTCATCTCTGAGGAAAACCTGCCCATTCCTTAGCCTAGACTTGTTAAACGCATTAGCACAGCTGGCACCGTGCCGTACATCTCCGAGATGGATATGGCCAGCTCAGGTGAGTTGCTGAATGAAGTAAATACGATCATTTCTGAGCGAGTCAGCAGCCCCAGAGATGAATGGAAAGGAATAAAATAGAGAAAATGCTTGATGATTCACCACAGAGCTGATATGAGATTAAATCCATCACACACAGGACAATCCTGAGGTGCTCGGGTTCATTTGCACACTTCCTGATGCCTTTTAAAGAAACTTTAAAGCCCTCTAAGATAAAATCTCTCTCTCACACACGGACACGCACATGGTCGTTATTTAAATAGAACTTTAAAACAACAAGTAGTCGACCAAGGTACTTTTACACGACCTAAAATAAAACACTCGTATTGTATATTTACATAGAAATAAAATGCTACTGTATATGCGGATAAAAGAATCATGATCTGCTATTAGGTATTAAAGTTTTAAAGTGGCAGAAGCCGCAGGATCGTCCCAAAAGCTTAAATCTTGACCCGGCACCACTGAGCAGAAGATCGTAACGCTGGATCACACTTGGATAAATGATTTGTTAAAAAGATTCAGGCTAGATGGTTTAAAGCCTTATAAACAAGCATAAAATCAATTTTAAGACACACAGGGAGAAACTGGAGGGAGCAGAGAGCAGGTGTAATACACTGCCTGTGCGCACACACACACACACACACACACACACACACTAATATTTCACTGGACCGCCCTTTTCTTTCATTACAGCTCTGGCATCGTTTTGGTCATATGCAATATCACATCATTGATTTCCATCCGAAATCCATCCAAAGTCTTCTCCAGCGCATCCTAAAGATTCCCAACAGGCTTAAGCTCTGGGCTCTGTGATGGCCGATCCATGTGTGACAGTGATGCCTCATGCTCCCGGAACCCTGAAAGCATCGTCATTTTGAAACATGGCCGTGCCATCAGGGAAGGAAAATCGATTGATGGAAGAACCTGGTCATTCAGTACATTCAGGTGGTCAGCTGACTTCATTTTATTGCCAAATAATGTTGCTGAGCCCAGACCAGACCAACAGAAGCAACTAGGCGTGATGGGTGCATCTGTCTCTCTTCTTACACAATGCACCCACCAATGTGGAACAGGGTAAATCTGGACTCATCAGACAACATGCCTTTTTTAAAAGTCCATTCTTTATGTTCCCTAGCAAACTCGAGTCTTTTCTCCAGCTAGCTTCACTCTTAAGGCTACAGTGCTGTTTAGTCCCAATGCATTGGGTTCTCTGCATTGTGTGTGTGTGTGTGTGTGTGTGTGTGTGTGTGTGTGTGTGTGTGTGTGTGTGTGTGTGTGTGTGTGTGTGTGGGTGGGTGGAGCTGCTCTTACTTTCACTATTAAACATAGCTGTGAGTTGAATTTTTATTTTATTTAATTTATTTAATTTCTTCTTTTTTTTTTTTTTTACAATTTGATTTGACTAAACGTTAAAGTGATCTCCCGTTGTAGAAGAAATTTTTATCTGATTTTATGTGACATACCCTACTTTTAAGAAATAAAAAGATACCTCAGCTTGCAATAATGGGAGGCTTGCGTGAGAAGCCGAGCATATAGGCCCCTTTGGTATGTGCCTGTGTAAGCAATCCGATCTATAAATTGAGGCACCCAGAACTGGGAACCTTAATGAAACCCAGATGTTTTATGTAAAGTAAGCGCGGGAAAACTGGCCGCCTTTGTCTAGGATCAGTATTTAAGCAAGAAGCCGTCGGGAGTCGTGGTGTGTTCTGCAGACCTCCCGACTTTGTTGATCAACCAATAAAGTTGTAACCTTCTGAAATCAAAGCCTGAGTCGTCAATTAATTTCCA
>JAAGKR010007590.1:0-13971 GCA_011419295.1 Clarias macrocephalus | reverse complement strand
TCTGTGATGGCCGATCCATGTGTGACAGTGATGCCTCATGCTCCCGGAACCCTGAAAGCATCGTCATTTTGAAACATGGCCGTGCCATCAGGGAAGGAAAATCGATTGATGGAAGAACCTGGTCATTCAGTACATTCAGGTGGTCAGCTGACTTCATTTTATTGCCAAATAATGTTGCTGAGCCCAGACCAGACCAACAGAAGCAACTAGGCGTGATGGGTGCATCTGTCTCTCTTCTTACACAATGCACCCACCAATGTGGAACAGGGTAAATCTGGACTCATCAGACAACATACCTTTTTTAAAAGTCCATTCTTTATGTTCCCTAGCAAACTCGAGTCTTTTCTCCAGCTAGCTTCACTCTTAAGGCTACAGTGCTGTTTAGTCCCAATGCATTGGGTTCTCTGCAGTGTGTGTGTGTGTGTGTGTGTGTGGGTGGAGCTGCTCTTACTTTCACTATTAAACATAGCTGTGAGTTGAAATTTTTTTTTATTGACTTTGTTGATCAACCAATAAAGTTGTATTTTTTTGATATCAAAGCCTGAGTCGTCAATTAATTTCCACGACACCGTCCCGCTTATTCAGGATGTTTTTGGAACAAACATGTTTCTTCCTCATCACTCACATTCTGTAATGCGTTTCACAGTTTTTAGTAGTTTCAGTAATCTCCTTAGTTGTTTTCTTTGCTTGATACCGGACAATAATTTACCCCTTCTGAAACAGAGGAACATCTTTGCCATGACTACAGGATACTGTGAATCTTCTGACATAATTGTTCAAGAAATGAGAAGCTCCTCACATTATCAGTTAGGGTTAAATAACTTGTTTCCGAACCATATTAATCACTGCAGTAATTATCCAATGGAAGGCTCTCTGCTTAGTTAAACCCAGGTGGTGACTTTTCATGTTCCTGTCTGCAAATGTCAGTTAAAACCCATGCTGTGGCATTTTGCACAAACTGAAGACCAGGGGGACTCCAGAATAATCCCAACAAAAAGTGCATTACACTAGTCAAATCTGGACCTGATAAAAGCATCAATCTCTCTCTCTCTCTCTCTCTCTCTCTCTCTGTCAAGTCGTTACGAGTGAGGAGAAGGGCTTTACCTTAATATTATACGTTTAAAAAAAAGCTAGCCTTTACAACACCATTAATGAATCAATCAAATTTCAAGTCACTGTTGAAAATTACTCTTAATTATCTTACCACGGATTTTAGCTTGGGGGCTGAAAGGCGTAACATTCAAACTGACATGTATAGGCATGCATCTAGTTCTTGTTTTCATTTAAGAACAGAAGATTTTGTGAGTACTGTACCACAGTTTAATGTCTGTCAAACCGTCGAGCAAAGGTTAAAGAGTATCTTTGTCACTGGGTTTCAGGGGCAGCTATATCTGTAAATCGTCTGCATAGAAACGGGACGAAAGGTTGTGTTTACTTATAATTGATCCCAATGGGAGCATCTATAACAAAAATAGCACAGGGCCAAGAATGGAACCCTGCGGCACCCCACAGGAAAGAGAAGCACATGATCACGGTAAATCACCAACCATCACAGGAAAAACTTGTATTGGCCAAATTATTTCAGAACCAATCAAGTGCTGAGCCGTGGACCCCTACACAATGTTCAAGGTGCAAAATGACAAGTGAGTGATCCACAGTCAAGGAAATGCAGAAGTAAGGTGTACGGGCACCACTATAGTTTTTTTTTTGTTGTTGTTGTTGTTGTTGAGTTTTTGGCATCAACACACAAAAGAATATCATTATAAACTTTCCAGCATTGCTGACTCAGTACTACAGCTTGCCTAGATTTAACACCAGACTTGATAATGTCAAGGATAGAATTTTCCTGTAACTGATTAAAAACAAGACTTTCTTAAACTTTAGACACAAAAAGGCAAATGGGAAATCGGTCTATAATTAGACAAGATTGAAGGACCAAGAAGAGGGTTTTTAAGAAGTGGTGTGACAGCAGAATGCTTAAAAGCAGATGCAACTTCATCTAAACTGTTCATGAGCCCAAGGAGACAAGGTCCTATGGTATTAAACACCTCTTTCAGTAGCTTAGCAGGATACATCCAGAGCACAATCACATGTTTTTGTGTGTAAGCCACTGTGTATTTTTGCATATTTAATTACAGCCATTGGTACAGATTTTTATTTTTTTTTTTATTTGTAAATTAGAAATAATTTGCATGATTAAATCTGCATAAAAAGGTGAAAGGTTAGAGGTCAGGTCAATGATCATTCATATGTCTTCTTTCTTGATCTTAATATGAAAATGAGCAAAGAAAAACAAAACATCATCTTTATTAGATTTTTAAAAATCTGATAAAATAGATTTAAAAGAACCAAACCAGTGGTGAAAACAGGTCATGGAGGCTTAAGAGTCACTGGTGCACATGGGGAGCGAAGGCAAGCCTACATAGTCCAGTCCCACAGACGCTCGCTGTGTAGTGGGAGTCGGTCAGAGTGTACCCATGCTGACCCCTGTACCACACCCCTTCATGGAGATAGTGTTCCCTGGCATGATGGCATTTTTCAGCAGGTTGATGCACCTGGACACACTGCAAACACGGTTTGGTTCAGGAATGATTTAAGGAACAGGTCAAAGGGTTCAAGGTGTTGCCCCAGCCTCCAAATTCCCTCCAAAATTCAGTTAAGCATCTCTGGGATGTTCTGTCATTTGTATCTTTCCAGGGTCAAAGAAAAAAGCTTGTAGATGATCAGTGGAGAAGGTGAGAGTAGGAGGGAGAGTCGTTAGAGAGTAGGGGAGTGAGAGAGACCAGTAATAGAGAGAGAGATTAGGGAGAGTCATTAAAATGTAATGACCGGAGAAAGTAGAGGGAAACTTGAGCTATGGCTTTTGGTGGACCTGTGAAGAGGTCTTGATCTTCCTGGGGATGGATGAATGAGAAGCATCAGAGCTGTTCTGGAGGCACAAAGTGGACTTTTAGGCAGCTGGTTTTAACGTCCTGGCTGATGGGCTGGTGTTTATATTTCACAGGATTTCCGTGAAACTTGTGGTGTTCATATGAACATTACAGTAGGTTGGCTGAATGTCTGACCTGATTATTGGGTTATGATGTTAGAAATTGTATTATATGATTGTATTTACTTAAACTGCTGAAATGAAATGAAAACTAACATGTAATAAACATTGCAACCATTTCCAGCTAGCATGCTTTCTTTCAAAGCAACTTTTTACACCCGAGTTAGTAGGAGCTCCATATACTGTATACTGTGTGAATCATTAAATAAAATGAGTGAAATTAAGTATGTGCCTTTGAAAATCTTCCAGCTCAGCATGAAGATGTGAAAATGAGACCTGGCAGGTGCAGTACAATTATTATTATTATTTATTTATTTATTTATTTATTTTTGAAGAGGTAATGCAATTCTCTGAGTCGACTTTTTTTAATTGAAACTTCTTTCATGGACGTGTTTATTCTGCCGTTCAAATACACGCTGTTATCAGTCCCTGTGGGATTTTGTCCTTCGTTTCATCTCACTGCAAACTGAAACGTTTCTTCTTCAAATTCAGTTGAAGATACCATGACTGGGAAATGGTAAGGGGAAATAAGAATAATGCAGTTATTATTAAGCTATAATAATAATAATAATAATAATAATAATAATAATAATAATAATAATAATAACTCATCAAATAAAAAAAAAAAAGGTATATTTTCAGTACGTGTCACATTAATATTGTAAGGACTAATTAATTTAATTTAATATTCTAATCTGCTTTTTTAAATTCTCACCAATACAAAACTGAGAAATGGACCAAAAGCAGACATTTTGAAATTGTTATAACTAATTCTTGAGAAATTTTTATCTCCCCTTAAACATCATTAGAGCTGCAGTGGTAATAACAGTGTTGACTTTGGCTGCCACTGGAGACTCGCAATGATGCTTTTAGTCACATAGTGACTGCACACTGAAGCCCCTGTACTTGTAGAATGACGATATCGATGTTAAAATGACATCACATGAAATAGTTTATTCATACAGGGTTAGGGGTAGCTCGGTTCAAATCCCACAACTGCCAAGTTGGGCCATTGAGAAAGAGCCTCGACCCTCAACTGCTCAGATTTATAATGAAATACATACGCTCTGGATATGGGCGTCTGCTACATGTACAGGACTGTAAATAAATGTAATTCTTAAAGAGCCCATGTTTTACTAGTTCTTCAAAAACGTTAACTCAGGCCTCAGATCTTCTCTAAAGTGTCTGCGTGTTAACGTTCCACCAGAAATACTCCTCAGATACTGTAATGCCTCAAACAATCTCATACCTCAAATTCTCCTTGTTTCACTCCTCCTCCACATGCACTGTTTTAGTGTCTATGTAAATGAGCTACTGCTGAGCCACGCCTCCATGGTCTATTTATTGATGTGGATCATCACTTTTAATGTGGCCTCATTTAATTAGTCCTTACAATATTAATGTGACACATACTGATAATATACCGTGAATTTTTGTTTGTTCTAATTTGCTGAATTATTATTATTATTATTATTATTATTATTATTATTATTATTATTATAGCTTAATAATAACTGCATTCTTCTTCTTCTTCTTCTTCTTATTATTATTATTATTAACTTTTTAGAAAAAATATTAATAAAATAATAATTCTCTACTTTTGGTCTATTTTTTTTTCTATTCTAGTTTTGTATTGGTGAGGATTTAAAAGAGCAGATTAGATTTTCCCACATTGTGACCTCATATAAGAATGTTACCCCTCCCCCAGTGAGTTGCTGAGCTCAGATTTTCTCTAGAGCAGCGTGGCTTAGCAGTAGCTCATTTACATAGACACTGAAACAGTGCGTTTGGAGAGGAGAAGTGAAAGAAAGGTTATATGAAATAAAACCTGAGCATTACAACACACACACACACACACACACACACACACACACACACACACACACACACACACACACATCACAATACACTGTAGCTTCAGCAGATTCGTCCAGCACTAGTCTAGTAAAGATGTTTTTGTTTTTTAAATCTGACCCAAAAAAACAAACAAACAACACACACTGAGTTCTGCAAAAATTTCACTTGGTTCTGCTTCACAGCTTCAGTCTGCAGTCTGTCACTGGCCGAGTAACGCGCATTCAGCGCATATGGACGTCACAGAGTTACTAAATCGAGCTCCTGCCAGATCCAGGTGAGAAAAGAGCAAACGCATCATATTGATCCGAGAGAAACGTCGGGGAAACAGATGCCTGCTATTTTTAGGAGCTTGCCTTAGTTCTTATTTGTTCGTTCCTCCTCTTACTGTTCAGAACTGACAGACAGACAGACAGACAGACAGACAGACAGACAGACAGACAGACAGACAGACAGATATATTTATTGATCCTGAATGAAATTCCAGATCTCCAGCAGCAGGAGAGACAGTAACACACACGCAGGTTGTAGATTGTACACTATATATCTTACATAAAGTCAGTATATGCAATAGCACTAAAGTAGGTCTTTTAATGTGTACCTGTTACATTTAAGTCTTGCGACTGTTCCACTAAATAAATTGATTAAAACTAATTAAAACTCACTGAGACTCAGCCCAGCTAGGGGAGATCAGTATCTGAGATGTTCAACAGGTTGTAAAGTTAGACTATAAACTACAAAAAAAACAAAAAAAAAAACAAGAAATATTCTTATTACAAGTCCTGCAATAATGATTAAATAGCAGGACAATCCATATACATCATATCATTATCAGTTAGATAACAACGTGTTAGTGTTTAGTTATGATGATGCAAATCTCTTAGTTGGTGCTGTATTTTAATTATTCTTGTAGAATAAGAAGAAGCTTGCAGAAAAATGCATGAAACAAAAGAGAAACCGTTTTTTTTTTCACATTATTTTCTTGCAATATTCAACATAACTTTCATGAAAAAAAATGTAAAGTGTGTAAGTAATAGGGTTAGGCGTTGGACAGACGTTCGACTCATTTTTCTTTTCCCAGAATGCAATGCGTTTGTGCTGAATAACAGCAGAATCTCTGGTCAGCAGGTCACTGATCTGAGAACGGTCTAGACCTCCGATCATCAACGCTGAAACTTTGGAAACGTATCTCTTTGAGCAGAATGGACAGATAAAGAGATGAGAGTCCTGGGCTGGATAGAGGACTAAAGCATGACCACACCTCTTTCTTTTTTTTTCGGCATTGTGGGTAACATAGGAAGGTGTTAAAAAACCAAGATGATAAAAAAATTTTTTTTAAAAAGCTAAATGATCCTGAATGCTTCTTTCAGCACTAAAACAGTTTCCACAACAGTACGCGAGTGTCCTCAGAGTACACAGACCACCTGGCTTTTTAGTAGCGATGGAATTTGTCGCGTAGGAAATTGTGCAGAATGACACGCTTTCCTTATAAACGTGAAATGACTCGATTAAGAGTTGTGTCGCCGCGACGCCGCCGTGACCGATTCAGAAATGGAAATACATGAACTCCGTGTCGGCTTCAACATCACTGATCATAACACACTCTTTAAAAGAGCAATTAGATTTCAGCAAAGGGGGGGGGGGAAAAGTGTTTAACGGGTTGGATTAAATGTAGACAAGGACGTGTGCAGAAAGAGGACACGCTTCATTTTAGTCTAATAAGCATCTCAGGCTGGGCTCTTAAATACTGTAGGGTTACAATTGGGATGTGTTTTTGGTAAGAATTGCCTGGGGTTTCTTTTAAAGCTTAAGACTGCTGTAGCTAAAGAAATGTAAACGCAGGCAGAACTGTTTTTAATGAACTGACCTGTTGAGTACAAATAGCACATGTTGGTCGAATAACTCTTCCTCTATCAAACAGTCCTATTCAACATGGTCTCCGTCACGTCCTCGCGGGTTTACCAAGTTCCCAGGAAGAGGCTCCAGGATGCATTAATGGATAGACTTTTATCACTGAACTCCATAAACTGTGTGCCTCTAAAACTACCCGGTCATCCCGATGAATAAACGGGACGGAGGAAATCTGTTTGACCTCAAGAAACTTGGTGTCTGTGCAGTTTGACAGATAAACCGGCAGCCCAGCAGCCGCGTGTTCGCTCGGTGAAATGGGGATAAATAACATGAAGGAGAAGGGGAGGAAGATATGCAATGCCGATTTACTCGCGAGAGATTCAGATTTATGACTATCGTAAAAGATTCGCCCACCTCCCACACTCAGCAGCAGCTTTTCTGAACCGCGCAGACGCCGCCAGGTTTATGAACACGAGCTCGGAAAAGTCGGAGGAAGATGAAGGGCAAAGAATCAAACATGTAAAACATCCTAAACACAACGCAGGTCATTTAAATACTGTATTAACCAAATAAATAAATAATAATAATAATAATAATAATAATAATAATAATAAAACAACCATGGACCTTGGACCTTAAAAATCAAATAATAACAATAATAGAAATGTAATGCAAAATACAGGTATGTTAAAATATATGTATATATATATATACACACACTTATATATGACTATGAAAACAATAGCAATTTCAATAATAAAAGAAATGAATGAATAAATGAACACTATGTAATGTATTAATGCTAATGTAGTAATGCTAACTCAATAAAATTTTATTTGTATAGCGCTTTTTATAATTGTCATGGTCGCAAAGCAGCTTTACACAATCAAATGAATTATTTAAGTTTGTATGGATGTGAATGTGTATGAATCAAAATGGTCAGATCGTCCCTGGTGAACGAGCCGAAGGCGACAGTGGCAAGGAAAAACTCCCTGAGATGGCAGTAGGAAGAAACCTTGAGAGGAACCGAACTCAACAGGGAACCCGTCCTCATCTGGGTGAAACAGATGCTAATGCTACAGTAAGTAATATATTTTGACCCCCTGACATCATGTATACTGACTCTGAAAAGCCGATGCCGAAGTGATCCTCATTGTCATCAGGGCCACTGGAGTGCTCACAAAATCCATCAAGAGGCACACGAAGAACAAGCAGCACTATGCACCGCGTCCATCGTCGGCACTAACCAGCCTTAACCAACAACCCTGACCCGATCCCTAATACCCGGCCCTACCCTTATCTCGGACTTACGGCCATTCCCTTTCCCAGGAGGTCAGATGAACAGGATAGTTTTCATACCAGCCGAATAGTTGTGTAGCCCAAACGAACTGGTTTGGGCTTGCCCTTAAACTCATTACATGAGTGACTCATATGGGAAAGACTGGACGGCGTTTTCATTGTAATGTCACTTTCTCATAGCGCCCTCTTCAGGCTTGTGCTATTCAATCATTCATTCAATTTTATTTGTATAGCGCTTTTAACAATTGACATCGTTGCAAAGCAGCTTTACACAATCAAAAGAATTATTGCAGTGTGTATGGAATGTGAATGTGTACAGTATGAATCGAAATGATAACATCGTCCCTGATGAACAAGTCGAGGACGGCGGCAACGGCGGCAAGGAAAAACTCCCCGAGATGACAGCAGGAAGAAACCTTAAGAGGAACCAGGGAACCCATCCTCATTTGGGTGAAAGCGGATAGCGGGCATTGATCTGCAGTCATACTGTGGGATATGACCATGGTTGGTGGTTTATAAGACCATGTCGTGTTAAGGCCTGCGTGCAGCAGATATCATCGTCATGTCCTGAGAATTTGGTGTAAATATTGGATCCACTTCTTCACACCATCACTTGGTTGATGAAAATCACTGAAAGTGTCGAGTATTTACACCAACCGGCCTGGTGAGCATGTGGTAAGAACATGGTGTGATCTAATCAGACGCTGTAATAACTTGGTTCAGTCTCGTGATCGTGCGCGTGACAGGAATTTAGTGACGACATGAAACACGCATTGAGGACCTGAGGACTTGCCATTTTGACCCTGTTCCTACTGGGTTCTTCCATATTTCTTGGATGCAGTGGGAATTTGATGGTCTTTGTCGTAGTGTGAGACGAGACCTTTACTTCAATCTTTTGCTCTAAAATTTACTTAAATCTGAGAAAATGTAGATGCTAGAGCTTTGCTTCTTGGATTGTTTGAGGAAGTTGCCTTGTTGTGATGTTGTCTTTCATGTGTGTTTTTCCAAAACTGAGGACAGAACGGCAGAATTTCTCCAATGTAGTCCAAATGCATTTTTTCAATTTGTATCTCCTTTACGAACACCACTAAAGTGTATGGAGCAATTTTTGCATTGAGCCTATGGATATTTTTCAAGGGGTGAATTATTTTTGATGGACATGATTTTTTACTACTCAAAGTAATAGAGTTGATCAGGCCCTTACGCTGGCTTTCCAATCAGACTGAAAAAAAAAAAAAACGGGCATGGAGTCAGGGGTGTTTTTATTCCATTGAGTTTGGGAGACCCATCCTGAATTTGCGGAGACCATCTGTTGGATTCCTGATAGCAAATTATTCCCTGTGGACATGAGGGATTGGATTACTTCACGGCCTCCAGGGTCGATGGTTCGATTCCCACCTCGGGTCTGTGTGTGTGTGTGGAGTTCGCATGGGCGCTCGGTGGGTTTCCTCTGGATGCTCCGGTTTCCTCCCACAGTCCAAAGATCTATAGATTAGGTTCATTTGTGCTCCCAAATTGCCCGTAGTTTAAACAAGCGTGTGTGTTTGTGTGTGTGTGCGCATTGTGATGGTTTGGCACCCTGTCCAGTGTATACCCTACTGTACCTCGTGGCCAAAGTCTCCTGGGATAAGCTCCAGTCCCTCCGCGACCCTGAATCCCGAATACAGCGGAATAGAAGATGAATGCTATTAATGCTAATAATAATAATTGTAGCAATTGAATGATTGCATTGACTATTGATAATAACTAATCAATTTTTAATCAAATAAACACCCTAAAATTGACATGAAAGTGAATTATAATCGATAAAATATTTATTATATGATAAAAGAATAATAAACAGAATATTTACTTCTTGTTAGTGATTTTCTTGAGGCACTGTGACAGTCTAATGTGCATTTAAAAAGGAAAACGTATAATTTATACTGTTTAGAAATGACAGCACATTTTCAGACACACACACACACACACACACACTGCTGCGTCTTTCCCCGAGAGAGTTTCAGGTATCGTAGAGATCAGACTCCATACATCAGCGCAGTCGAGGCGGTGACAGTGTGAATGGATTTTGTCATGAATGAATAAGTTGTGAAAATGTAGCGGTGTGGAGGAGAGATTTACTCCACTAAAGCTTTTTCATTGTCGCTGATGTAGGATCAGAGGCAGGAAATAGACTGAACCGCTCACCGGGAAGAAGTTCAGAGCCTCGGGAGTGCAGTGGCTCCAGATCTAATAAACACGGGTTCAATAAATTCAGTTTAATAATGAAAAAAAAAAAAGACATTCTGCGGAATATAAATAGAATCAAATCAATACAGTTCTGATTTATGTATTATTCAGGGTGGATTCTGAGAGTCTGTCTCAGGATGCTGCCACCACCACGCTTCACCACGGGTACGGTGGTCTGTTGAAGGAAAACGAGCTCAGAGAAAAATTTCCTTTCTAAGGCTCGTGTGGCTTGTTCATGCTGCGAGTTTTACACACACACACACACACACTTACACACACACACACACACACACACACACACACACACACACACACACACACACACACACACACTGTGAGCATGCTACGTCTCAGCGAGTGTTTTTTTTTCCCCCTCCTTTCCCAACAACACCACCAGCTCAGAGCCAGGACGACGGAGCAGACGATCTGGGATGAGAATGAGGATGAGGAGGAGGAGAGGAAGAGCAGATTCCTCATGGGGCTGTGTGTTTTTCCTCAGTCTCCAAACACCTCCTGCTGCTCCACCATCTGCCTCAGCTCTCCTCAGACACAGCAGCTGGTGCCTCAAACACACTCCCATTCCCCAAATGTTGGCGGTGAGAAAAGTCTAGGATCGTTCGGCTAACACTGACCTTTCACCCCGGATCCCTGGCCTCCGTAGGGCTATGCTATTTGGCGCATGCTAAGAAATATCGAAGGATGAGTCTAGTACTACATGAAGCTCGTTGCTGGAACACTGTACTTCCTGAATGCACGCCAGAGGCTGTTTTCTCGTTCTGCACAGAAACAGGGTAAAAATCAGGTCTGATTAGCATAACACAAGGGCTTACGGTTACGGTACCAAGGACAGGTCATGTGAGCAACGGTGCGCAATGCATACTTACTGTACACAGTACTGCCTCAGCTCTTAGCTTTGTATTAACCCTGTTATCATTAGGTAAATATTTAATATGAAACTTTGCATTACCGATGCAACAATGTAATTTTAAGACACTGTCATGTCCAACATTCTCGTTATTAAACCCTCAGGAATGTAAAGTGAGACCTCACACACACACACACACACACACACACACACACACACACACACACACACACACACACACACACATTCATACAGACCTTTTGATCAGAACATACTGTAGAGGCTTTTAATTTAAGTTTTGATTGTACTGTACTTTGCCCAAACCATCACAGTGGACACAGAGGCACATGTTTGTGTCCATGCTTTTTGTGGTGTCTTCTTTTCCCCCTTGAGCTCCTGAACCCATCACTGCCATCAC
Organism: Clarias macrocephalus; assembly: GCA_011419295.1. Taxonomy (NCBI): domain Eukaryota; kingdom Metazoa; phylum Chordata; class Actinopteri; order Siluriformes; family Clariidae; genus Clarias; species Clarias macrocephalus. The sequence continues at coordinate 2,406 of JAAGKR010007590.1, read as the reverse complement.
AGACAAAAATCTTGCACAAAATGTTTTCCAATTAAAAAATAAAAAAAAAGCAAACTTACAAAAGCACAAAGTATTTTAGGATACATCTTTCTTATTTTGAGCAATTGCAACTCTAGTGTTATTGAGTATTGAGTCACAATACAACCAACATAACTGACTCAATGTACGGTTGTATGTAGTAATACAAATGGTAGCAAATTGTAGGAATTCACCATGTTCTTGAGCTACGATCCACCTACAAAAACTTGTATTTACAATTTTTAAGGCAACATTCCTTACCCCAGGAGAAGAAGTTCAAGTATCTCGGGTCTTGTTCATCAGTGAGGAGACATTAGGATCGTAAGGTTGGCTGGTGGATCATATCAGGGTGTGCAGGATCAGCATTCGCTTTACATTCGCATCATGACAAAAAGAGAGTTGAGGCAAAAGGCAAAGCTTTCGATTTACCAGTTGATATTTGTTTCTTCCCTCAGTGGTGCTGAAGAAAAGACAGGAGGCAAAGTTGGAGGTAGCAGACATGATGTTGAGGTTCTCTTTGGGAGAGACAAGAATGGACAGGATCAAGAACCAAGAGTCCATCAGACGGACAACCCATGTTAGATGTTTTGGAGATAAATTCAGAAAGGCCAGATTGAGGTGTGTTGGACATGTTCAGAGGAGAGATTGTGGATATATCTGTAGAAGGATGCTGAGGTTGGAACGACCAAAGAGGAGATTTATGGATGCAGTGAGAGAGGACATGAAGTTAGTTGGGGTGAGAGACGAGGGTACAGAGGATAGAGTTAGTTGGAGGCAGATGATTTGCTGTGGTGACCCCTGAAAGGAAACAGCCGAAAGAGAAAAAGATGATTTGTTCCTACCCTCACCTATAGGCATGAGTGAAAGGACAAGATTGAGGATGAAAGAGGTTGAAATGGGTTCTCTCAGCAGGGTAGCTGGCTTCTCTCTTAAAGACTGGATAATAAGCCCAATCATCTGTGAGAGACCCGGAGTAGAACCAGGAGTGGGTTTCTGGTAAGGATGCCACCAGGGCGCATCCCTAGCGAGATGTTTTCAGCACGTCCAGCGTGGAGAAGAACACGGAGCAGACCGAGGACTTGGTGCTGGGACACCTCTGGGTCCCCCAGTTGATTGAGGTGGCTGTGAAAAGGGAGGTTTGGAGGTTTCCCTTCTGGAATGCTACCCCCATAACCCAACTTCAACTTTAGTGGTTAATGATGGATGGATGGATGGATGGATGGATGGATGGATGGATGGAGAACTGTGCAAAATTTTTGACCCTCATCCCTTCACTTCTTCATATTTTGCTTCCAAAGTATGTTTCATGTAGTCTTGAGGAATAGCTCTCCAGGCTTCCTGAAGGACTCTTTGGTGTCTCAGTACCTGTACCTGAGCATTTTCATGGAAATATATTTTGGTTGTTGAGCCACACAGTGAGCTATGAATCATTCAAGCATAAAACAACATCTAACTTAAGTCCTGAGCCAGTGAGAAACAGGTGGGGATGATGACAGGTGATTAGTGCACTGCTGATGCTGAGTGGTTGGAACAGACGAGAGGGGGAATGAGGTCGCTGCTGAGGTTATTACCTAAACAGCCAGCTTTAAAGTTGTATCTTTAGGCATGATGCAGCCTGTTGTGGTAAAATAAATAAATAAATAAATAAATGTTCTTTCATTTAATCTACATCGTTTAATTCCAGTAATTTTACAGTACTGTACACTGTGTTTTTTTTTTGTTGTTGTTGTTGTCGTTGTTTTTTAAACCTATAGTTACACTTAAAGTCATGAGCGTCCATGAGACCGGAGTCTTAAGCTGCTTTTATTTATACAGTATTTTAGTGAGCGTTTGCGTTAGACACTCTGTACTTAACATTACAGGAAGGAGTCTCCAGTGTCAGAGCTTTTTGTAAATCCACACCACAACTTAAATCTTATTATTATTATTACTATTAGGGTGAAATTATGTGGAACATTTGCCATCCAAGGCCCTGTGGAATAAGCTGTTGCTATAGAAACCATATTGCACTCAAACGAGCGGATTAGCAAAATAATTTTTAGGATGTATTTAAATGTTACTTTTTGAACACAGTGAATCAAAAAAGCGAAACGTCTCCACACAGTCTCTACTGTATCTCTTCAACCTGAAGCCGTCCGAGCGAGCGTTTTACAGCTCAGCTTGCTAAATGCAGAAATTTTACGAAGCATATGGTGAGAATCTGTAGGATTACAAGTGTGCGAACAACAATAAGCAGAGCCAAGAGCTGAAGATTCTTCACCAAACATATGCAACGCGCCTTCTTTCCTCAGGAAAAAAAATAATCAAACTGCAGACTGGTTATATCCGTCCTAACTGCAGTAACAATGCTGTGTGTGTGTGTGTGTGTGTGTGTGTGTGTGTGTGTGT
>JAAGKR010007589.1:16399-35826 GCA_011419295.1 Clarias macrocephalus | reverse complement strand
TATATATATATATATATATATATATATATATATATATATATATATATATATATATATATAGAAAATACTGTAAAGGAAAGGTTTTGTCTGTACATTGGTCAGTGCTCACACTTTCAATCATATCTTTATATTTCATACACTGTAGGACCTGATGTCAAGAACTACTGGTGATGGCTCATGGTGATAGCCGTGGGCTGAAGAAAGGGCAGGCATAAACGCAGAGGGTGGAATGAAACAAAGTGTCCATTTTATTTAAACAAGACAGAACAGAACATGAACTTTAAACAAAGGGATGTTGGCTAACTAATTAGAGCATGACACACACAACAACATTAACCAAATAACTTGGACAGACTAATATACAAGAGACAAGAGGACTAGCTAAGCCTAACAGAGACCTAGCCTACTAGCTGTTACGCTCACTAGCTGCTAGGCTGGATGATAGCTAATCAGACTAGTTACTAACAGACTAGTAGCCGAAGGTCTAAGGGATGAACAGACTGGGTACACAGCAGACTAGGTAGGGGACAGACTAAGAACTAGCAGGTTAGTGGCTAAGCAGGTTAGTATCTAAACAGACTAAGATCTAAGCAGACATGGAGACTAGACAAACTAGGAGACTAAACAGACTAAGAACTAGGCAACGTAGTATCATGTTAGTAGCAGGACAGACTAAGAACTAAACATTCTACAGTGGTACTTACACAAGGGAAAACCAAACAGATATAAGATAGAAACTAATACGTTTAACAAAGACAGCTCCACAAAATATATGCCAACTTAAAACAAACACACACTAAAACAGAACATAACCAAACAAAGCCCAGTTAACATAACAAATGCTCAACCGAGTTTCCAAGAACAAACAGCTATTTATTTATTTTATTTATTTATAGAATGTCTAATTAGCTACCTCGGTTCAGGTGAGCACTCTAATCACCTGACCGAGGTGCCTTCTGGGAAACAAACAAAAACTACAAAACAAACCAACTCAAAAACATTGCAATCTAGTGGTGAACCCTCACACCCGAAACCAGTATCAGAAAAAAATCTGTCTTTGTGTCTGTTCAGCCAGATTTTGTCACAGCATCACACAAATCTGGCTAGACAGAATTTCATGAAAGTTCACTAGTAGTTCGGTATTTGTCTTAAGTTAAACCTGTACCATAAAAGAAATGAAACTGTTGACTACAAGTGAAGTTATAAGCAGTTAGGTGCCATATTACATCACAGCATCAGTATTTTTTGGACAATTATGCTACTTTTTCCCTTGAACTAAGCGTAACTATACACATTGCTCAACAGAGCCAATCAATAGATAGTTTACCATAAATATACAGAGTATGAGGAAGAAAGAGAAATGCCCCTACTTCAAAAAAAGGTTGGTACAATATGAAAATTGAATCTTCATAGATCAATGGAGAGATTAATGCATGTTTATTCTTCTTTTGTCTAAAACTTCTTTTGTCTGTGGTGCTAATGAAAATCAGCAATGTGAAACGCTACTTTGAGATAAAACATGGGTTGTTAGAGCAAACATATCTAACGGGTGAAGGTGTGTAAAATACCAGACCTAAGACCCCAGTGTTATGCACAACAATCAACATGTTGAATAGAAGTGGAATTATAAACAGTTATGTGCCAGATTTTGTCACAGCATCACGCAAAGGGTTTGGAAAGAATTTAAGAAAACTTTTGGAGTACTTAGATATCTTGAAATAGCTTGAAATTTAACCTGCACCATAAGTGAAATCAAAATGTTAAGTAAAAGCGATGGTAAACAGATATGTGATGGATTTAATAATCTATTTTATAATATGAAGTAAGCTACTAAAGCGCAACTTGCTCAATGTAAACAAACACCTGCATCAATAGATCCTAATTAGAAAAGCTAAACAAACAAAAGTCTCTGGACACATGGCGCCGTCTAGGGGTCATCCCTGACATAACCCACCCTCTAAGGGCGCTTACTCCGGAGCGGCACCGGAGGTCCATGGCATCCCCCCCAACGACCCAGGTCTGGCCACCTTACACTAAGGTTGTAGATAGTGTTTCTTGGGCAGGATGTCTGGACAGGTAGGAGGGCTACGATTCCTACCCTTTTCTGAAGCGGGACCATCATGAGATCCCTGAAGCCAAGTGGCGGAACCAGCAATGGGGCGCCGATGCCGGGCGGAAGAGCTGGCCCGATGTCCTCGAAGTCCAGCAGCTGAATATTGAGCAGATCTTCTACCATGAAGGCCTGATTCACACAGTCTCCTCTTAACAGTTGTTCTAGAGACGTGTCTGCTGCTAGAACTCTGTGTGCCATTGACCTGCTCTCTGATCTGAGCTGCTGTTAACCTGCGATTTCTGAGGCTGGTGACTCGGATGAACTTATCCTCCGCAGCAGAGGCGACTCTCGGTCTTCCTTTCCTGGGCCGGTCCGCATGTGAGCCAGTTTCTTTGTAGCGCTCGATGGTTTTTGTGACTGCACTTGGGGACACTTTCAAAGTTTTCCCAATTTTTTGGAATGACTGACGGCCACTTGTTTTTCTTTACTTACTTATTGTTTTTCTTTACTTTACTTGTAACTGCTTTTTTCTTGCTATAATACAAATTCAAACTCTTTGAATGAGAAGGAGAACTTTTGGTATGTACTATATATATATACCCCCTCCCCACTCCTGCTTCTAACAAAGGTTCTTTTCAAAGGTAAAGTGCAGCTTAATTAGTTTTATTTTTTAAATTTTTACTTTGTATTTTGCATTAATTATATTTATATGAATAGTTGTTGGTCTGTGGAATGAATGATTGGAGTTTCCATTGTTAATAAAGTATTAAAGCGCGCTTCCGGAATGAATTATGCTCTGATTTCACGGTTTAACTGTATATATATACTCAATGTCTTAACAAGTAGCTACCAGTATAATTTCTGGAACAACTATGTCAGAAAACATATGTTGTCATCATGGCAAAGTCTCTTTCAGATGGGCCAATTATTGTAATGCATCAGGCAAAGAAACCAACTAAGGATATTGCTGAAATTTGTAACTATTATTAATTGTATTAAGAACTGTAAAACCTGGAAGGACAGTGGTGAACAATAAACTTAGTTGAAGAAATGTAGTTGGAAAAATATCCTGAATGAGATTTGATGGTAAATCATTTAACTGCTTAGTAAAATTAAATCATTGTCCATTGTCCAAAAAAAAAAAAAAAAAAAAAAAAAAAAAACTCTGAACTCACAGCTGTTTAGCTGTTTAATAGTGAAGGTAAGAGCATTCCCATGCACACAATGCAATAAAGTTACATCCTTATAGCTGATAGTTACAGAGTGCAAGTTTGCCTATAATGTAACGAGCTAATCCTAATCTTACCATCTCTTTTGTACATAATTTTCAGCATATACTCCAAATCTGGAAACGTTGCTTTAAATTTATAATTGGTTCTCATTATTTTTGGAATGGATGAGAGATAATTTGCATCAATTTCTAAACCCCAAATGACCTCTGCTCATATGGCATTAATCCACAACTAGAAGTCAGATGTTGTTGGTGCTACTGTTGATGGCTGTGAAAGTTCATTCAGGGAATTGGCAGAAGGCAATGTAGGCCTATCTGTGTAAACTGGTGAGCAAAATCCAGCAGTGGAAAACTGATTAGCTTTGGCATAGCTTTTGTGTGTATTGATCTGTATATGCAATTTAAATACATCACAATAAGCAATGGACTTTTTTTTTCTTTCTGTTCTCCATTTAACATCATCTACACTGTCAAATATCCACCATCATCATCACTCACTCAGAAACATAATGAAACACATTAATCTGTAAAATCTTGAATTAATTAATCTCTGCATGTGAAAACACTTTGGCCTGGTAAACCTAAACACTTACCTGTGTGTGGTGCTGTGTCTGGGTCTCTCTTTGTGTCACTGCCTTCAGGGTCGATGTTGTGACCTCTAACAGCCTCTGCACTCTCATAGATATCCACCACCATTTCCCTTCGCTGGGAAGAATCCTGAAACATCTCGAATCTATAGAAGACTCACTGAAACCCTAAATTACTGTGTCTGTGTGTGAGCACGAGTGAACTGCTGCACTTCTTCCTAGTGCACTGTACACTAAATAAAATGTTCTACTGTCAGTAAAGGAAGTTGCACATCAGAAAAGGGACATGACTGGTGTCTTGTGGTCAAAGTGTGAATACATTTGAGCTGCAGTATTCACTCATACATGACATTCTCTTGTTAAAGTCCAGCATTTATACACATAAATAATACACTGTTGTATTATAATGACATGTATATATCGCACCAGTTTATCATATTTGTGTCCCTTATAAGATAATTGCAAAGAAATATTAATAAAAAATTATGCTTTTCATCTTCTGCTTTTAAGATGAGTTTATTTACAGCACTGAATTGTATCATATGAATCAGTTGACACGTTCCTACAGTAGATTATTATTTACTTTTTCAGAGCCTTTATGCAGCTTTGCTTTAAGGTTTCATGACAGAAATGCCACTGGTCTAAAATAACCCCTGCTCTCTTTCACACATCAGTATGTGAAAAAAAAATCTCATAGCAACAGCATAAAAAACGCACATGATGTACATCACACATAGGCATGTGTAGAGCCCTACATGATTTTCGTTATGTTTGTATGGGACGGCTCTAGAATAATTTTTGTGTATGTGAGTGAAAGGAGAACTACAATGAAAATGAGACAAAGTCTCCAATCTGGTTGTACATTCTGAGAATGTCAGCCTGCCCCATGAAAACTGCAGATTTTGACTCTTTAAGTAGAAGGGGCGGGGTTAGCAAGAAAAAAGGGACAGCAGCTTCGCGAGGGGGTGAGAAAGAAAAATACAACAGTTTTGTGAAAAAAAAAACAACAACAAGAGTTCGGTGTTGAAAACGAGTGACATTTTTGCCGTGAAGAGTGCTTGCAGTGTTGGGTTCGTGGACCTTGTGTGTTCAGAGCTCGGAGAGAGAGATGTCTGAGAGGTTTCTCCTGCGAATGTGTCACGCAGCCGGAAAATTTTGCTGCACAAGGGAGAGCGCGGTAAGAAAGTTTGGATGGGGCGAGCGCACACCTCCGCCTCGTATGGGACAGCACCCGATTGACCCGCCCTGGGTGGACCAAATATCTGCGTTGCCCAATGAACAGCGCAGCGCGACAATCTGGACAGCGCAGAGATGAACTGGTTTATTTGTGCAGTACAGTGGAGCGCGGACCAACTAGAGCAGCACCGCTCGAATCACAATCCTGTGCGACTCACTGGGCAGCGCTGCATGACCCTGACAGAAATAGACTCCGCCCACCATCAGTTTACATTTACCCACAATTCCCCATTGGGATGCGCAAATACAAACCAGGCATGGCAAGGCGCATAGTATACCAATACCATAGTATACCATAATACCAATTAATTTGCAGCCATCATCACCAGTCCAGACACCATCTGTAGCACTACATCATGTCCAGCCATCATCACCAGCCCAGTTACCAGGTGTAGCACTACATCATGTCCAGCCATCATCACCAGACCAGATACCAGCTATAGTACCAACTAATTTGCAGCCCTCATCACCAGCCCAGACACCAGCTGTAGCACTACATCATGTTCAGCAATCATCACCAGCCCAGACACCATCTATAGTACCATCTCAGATCCAGCCATCATCGCCACCCCAGACACCTGCTATGGTACTGCTCTGCACTACTACTACTCTGGCTAAAATGTATATGATAATATGCAGGACAATGATGGTCCTCTGTTGCATGTTGAATGGATCAATTCAGGAACTCCTGATGTAAGTACTATAGATTCTGGCGTCATTTAAAGGCACTTTCCTTACAGTTTTAATCATTTTCTTGTTAAATGAATTGTAGATTTTGTCTAGTGTTTCCCGAAATGCATGTAAAGGTAAGGCTGATACTGTAAAATAAAAATTTGTGCCCCATCTGTGAAAGATAAAGACCCAGCTAAAGCCTTTTTGTGTGATTTACTGCTTTCTGCAGGACATACAATCAGCCTACACAATGAAAAGGACAGTATTGTGTCTAAAAATCTATTATATCATTTATGATTTATAGCAATAAATACACACCTATTACTGTCATTTTATAGTTATGCCAAATTTTAATGCTCAGAATCTTATAATTTGACATGGTTCATGTGACTTTTGCCTGGATTTCACTCAAGGTCACTTTGCTATGTCAAATTACAAAATGGTGCTAGATTTTATCCTGTTATTTAGCAGTTGTTTTTTATTTTAGGTCTATTACAGGATAATCCAATCAGTAAGTGATGAACCCTTGGGCAGAGATGTTCTGATTGGGTTTGTTGTTGTTCTTGTATCATTGTTTTATTACTACATAATAAGCATAGCAAATTTTACAGTTGTTCAGTCAATATAGTTTTGTTTTTTTGTGTAAGTCAAATATTTCCCACATTCTTCATTATCACAGTAATCGTTTACTATATTTTCTGATGCATAAATATTATGGTTCTTTAAATTTTTGTGAAAGTTTGTTAATTACATAGTATTTTCTATTTTTATTTAAGAGAAAACATCATGGCTCTGTCAGATACAGAAGAAGAGCCAGTTATGTTGTGCTCTCCCAGTAAAAACACTTCAGACAACGTGAGTGCATTATTTACCAAAAGGCTTACCTCAAATAACATTTAAAATAGTAATATAATAAGCTCATAAATATGTTATAAAATTCTGTATGTTATAATGTTTCTTATATATAAACGTATATTTAGGATGCAGGTGATTTGGCCGACATTCTGAAATCATTCTAGAAAGAAAATCTTGACATGGATGAACACGCTGTTGTTGTTGCAAGGAGGTCAAAAATTCTCTACAGTGCCTGTCAAGCATCGTCGAAGAGCTTCTTTGCATGGCACCGAACTCCACGTATCGAGTTTGTTGGATAGTCTGCTGACGATTTTGGTCCGCAAAGAGAGTTTTTTAGGTTGGTATAAATCCCTTTAAAAATTATCCCCTGGTTTCACAGACAAAGCTTAAGGCTAGTACTAGACTATGCCACATTTGAACTGTCTTAACTGAAAATAATTTGGACTGACAGCTCTTAAAATATGTCAGTGTCATTAGTTTGTTTCAGGATACACACCAATAACATATTTTTCTAAGGCATGTTTATAAAATATGCATAAACATCATAGTTTAATCAATTCAATTCAGTTTTATTTATATACTGCTTTTTGCAATTGTTCATTGTTCCAATGAACAATGAGCTTCACATGAATTTGAAATAATGAAAACACAGAAAATCACAGAACAACAAAAGCCAAGACTAAGCTTTGTCTGTGAGACCAGGCCTATGTTTTTCATTGATTTTTCTGTCTTTGTAAATCATTTCTGTGCAAGCTAATGTCTTTCAGATATTTCTTGAAAATGTGAACCAAATTGCTACAGTAAAAGAGACTTTTTAATTTTTACAAAAAGGCACTATATGTCTACATGTGTATTCTGTTCCTACATGGTTCTGATTAAAACTTTTGACACAATAAAAAAAACTATTTAACTTTAAATAAAATTTTCTGTTTTCTTTGTAATAAATAGACACCATTTTCTTTCCATCAGGCTCTTAATGATCGAAGTACAATCGGCACTTGGAATATTTGAAGGAAAACAAGGCCAGGTTTTCTTTGCCTACAATCAGACCGCTTTAGAACAGAACCGATTTTACACGGGTGGGAAACTCATTGCGTGGTCCATACTTCATGGAGGTCCAGGGATTAAAGCCCTATGTTCTGCTTTATATTTGCTGATGGGTGAACAGGAAGGGGATTTGGACTGGTTTGATTTTCAAGACCTGCCAGATAGTGAAGTGCACTTCAAGATGCAGCAGGTATATAATGTACAAATATTTTGCTTGATAAATATTTTGATTCTTTATATGAAACAATATTTCCTATTTCCTGCCATGTTTAGATCAGTCAGTGCACAAGTGTGAGTGGCCTAATTTCTCTGAAGGCCAATCTTGGTGACTGGATTGCAGATTGTGGTGTACACTGGATCTACACTGCTGGCCTTTCTGACATGCTAGGAATTTATAGCCTTGTCATTAAACACTTCATTTATCATAGGTGAGCTTGTATGAAAACTCACTAGAAAAACTTCCCATGAAAACACTTTATTTCATAGTGTTGGGAGTAGCTCAACAATCACTGATAGAACACAAAATAGTAAATATATTTTTTGTTCTATTGTTACCTTTCTGTAATTAAATATAGTTAAAGGTTTTTTTTTTTTTTTCTAAAATTATTTGTTTGTTTCTTAATCATCTTAGGCCTGCCAGCATGATCTCACAGTTCAAACCAAGAGTCAACTCGTGTGGATTACTTTGGCAGATAGTGGAAAACCACTGGAAAGTCTTCAAGCCTCTCTTCATCAACACACAGAAGCCTCTGGCAAGAAGGGAGTTTAGAGACCTTCTTGTTGTGAACTGGAGTCAAGATGGTAGTAACAGAAGAGAGGCTGAAGAAGAGACCAACTTTTCATGACTATGTTTACTCAACAGCATCCAGGGTAAGTGCTGACATTTTCTGATTAGCTTTAAGCATTATGTTAAATGAACATTATATTTAAAGCATTTTTATTGTTGGTCTATGTACATACAACAGAAAGAGCATCTCCTTTGAATTTTGAGGATCTTCTGACATTCCTGTCTGGTGCTGATTGTCTCCCTCCCCTGGGTTTTCACAAGAAAGCAGAGATTGACTTTTATACACAAGACAATGGTTGCAGAAGACTTCCTTCTGCATCAACATGTTCAATGGTTCTTTTCTTACCAAGAGGTGTACAAGATGAAACTGAATTAGAAAAAAAAAAAAAAAAGAAAAAAAAAAAAAAAAGAAAAATAAAAAAAAAAGAAAGATGTGCATCTCATTATTAGGGTATAGAATGTCCACATATTCCATGTACTGGAAAAGCTGCCTATAAAAGTCTGACACAACCCTGTTCACATCCCCCCAGAGACATTCAATCTTTTGGTTATGCACACTTCTTTCCCACAATAAAGATTCCTTGGGCTGTTCCTCTTCTTTCGATCATGTACTGTGCAACTTGTACATTTTCACGGCCCCTGTCTCCCCTTACTCTTAATGGCAAACCAGATTGGGAGACTCCAGTCTGAAAGAAAGACAGTACTGTTGCAGCACGATTGTTTGAGGCACATCCCAAATAAATAACCGTTCTGCTGAATCCATCAATGCAGCCATGAAGAACAAATCTCCATGTAATCAGTTTATGGTTGGAGTCTATATGCCTAAAGGGGTGAGAAATAGGAGTTTATTAAACAGTGCAAAAGAAAACAATGAAATTAACAGCAACCTCTGACTACTTGATTTTAAAATAACATTTAAAGATCAGTTTATTTTGTATATAAGGATAAGATATTGTTTCTGTAGAGATTAAACTTAAATGCCATAAGTGGTTTGATCCTCTGACACTGTACACTCTTCTTCTAATGACACTTCTTCGTCGTATCAGAGTTCCTGCTGGATCAATAATACGCATCCTCTCTCTGACCCTTTGTCTTTGAACTGTATTCCCTTCCTCTAATGCTACGTTGAAAAGGTTTTCATGTAAATGAAATCATTTTAAAAAACATTTCTGCAATGTAACTTATCTGTATTTATATGTATGTCAAAAATGGCTACACCTTTTCTTTCTTTTCATGTTGCTATTAGGTTAACGGAAAGATTGAAAACTGAAATGAATCCTTATACATTTAAAATTATGATACCTTTCATCAATCTGAATGGGATCATGTACTGTTGTCATGTGGTCTAGCTGGTGGGTTTGGCTAGACCGGCTGATGGTGTGGTTGCTGTGGGCATGAGGGTAGGCATGAATGCAGAGGGGTTCAACAGAAAGAGTCTTTAACACAACTCAAAACAGACATAAAAAAAGGAACCAAAATAACAAACGTAAACTAAAACTAGGGCTCAGGAAAGACATAGGGGACGGCGCGCTAACACAGGGGACGGCGCGCTAACACAGGGGACGGCGCGCTAACACAGGGGACGGCGCGCTAACACAGGGGACGGCGCGCTAACACAGGGGACGGCGCGCTAACACAGGGGAACCAGGAGCTGACACAGGGAACTGACACAGAACTAGGTATGAGGAAACATGGAGCTGGAGATAACCGGGGGCACAGAGACTAGACGGGACCGGGGGCACAGAGACTAGACGGGACCGGGGGCACAGAGACTAGACGGGACCGGGGGCACAGAGACTAGACGGGACCGGGGGCACAGAGACTAAAGACCAGAGTGGTTAGTGGTTAGTGAAGTTAGTAGCTACATGGAATACTGGGGACACTGGATGCTGACCTAACCGGGTTAGTGGCTAATGGGGTTATTGGCTAACCGGGTTAGTACTGACTTAATAGGTAAACGGAACACAAGAAAGGCACACATGAGGCTATTCCAAGCTAGCGGCTAACCTACTAGTGACCAGAACCACTAGCAGTCAATCCCACTAGAGGCCAGCCTACTGGAGGCTAACCCTGCTAACAGCTAAGGCCTCATGTGGCTACACATACAAGGAAAGACACAGGAAAGAACAGTACTTACACAGGAGGAGACACAGCCTAACTAAACACTGAACAGGGCAGCTCCATGAATCCATCACAAAAAGGAACATACAGAAAAACAAAACTAGAGCCCTCTGTAAACAAAGGTTACAAAACAAACTTAAAGAAACAAAAAGGAATGTCCACATGACTGTATCTACAAAAACAAACAATCAACAACAAATAAACATACAAAGAAACAACACACAAACAATGCTCAACCCAGTTTCCCAGAACAAACTGCTATTTATAGAAACTTTAATGAGCCACCTCAGTTCAGGTGAGCACTCATCACCTGACCGAGGTGCCTTCTGGGAAACTGAGTCGACCAACAAAAACTACAGACAGACAGAGTGACCTCTAGTGGAGGTTCCTAACAACTGTAGCCATTTATTTAGCCTATGCAGTAATACGTAACTTACCTTGAACCAGTCTCTCACCAGCATTTGCAGTGTGTGCAGTGATATCTCTGATTATTTCATCCAGCTAACTGTTTGGGATGGCATCATAATTTTCAACTAATCCAAACATATCTCTTCTCCGAGAAAGAGTTGATAAACTGATACCAAGGATGTCTGCGATTGAAATCCAAGACATGCCAGTTGCCCTCGGCTGGGAAACCTGTCCAACAGTTATATGATAATTGTATCGGTACAAGAAGCAATATAATACAAGAGTTAAATTTCAGGTATTCCTGTAAGTAATGCAAACATGATTGGCCAAATACAAAAGTCTTGAAATAAAATGGCAAAATCACAGTTAATATTACAATACCTTGGCCGTCCTCTTGTTTGTACCCAAAACAGAGAAACTGGGTTGCACACAGCAGGGTTAATTATGTTATTAACCATGAGCCATTAATCCTTTAAAGCCTCATGAAGTTCACTTATTTTGGTAAAGTGGCCACCATGGTCCTAAAGAATATAAAAGATGTAAAAGATATAAAATAATAAAAAATGTCCAATGGTTTAAATGGTTAAGCCTGTTCTTATGTAGTCTATATTCAGACATCAATAAATTCGAAGATGTATATTATGGACAAATCTGAGATTGCCTGTATACTGTCCAATATAATCAACAAAACTTGCATGTGTTCAACAAGGTGAAGACGACTGTATTGTAGGTCATTAAAATGTCTGCTTTGAACAGCCCCTTCTGTTGCAAGTAGAAATTCATGTAATTCCACAAAGTACTGTCGAACACTGCAGTTTCCATGAAGGAAAAATAAACAAAATAAATTTAAGAAGTTGAACTTCATGATGTCTGCCAATATCGTTATAGCACAAGCATGAAAAAACAGCTTCCACTTTGTGCACTCTAAACTACAGCGGGGAATTCTGGGTAAAATGTAAATTGATGGTGGGCAGAGTCTATTTCAGTCAGGGTCGCGCAGGATTGTTATTCGAGCTGTGCTGCTCTGGTTGGTCCGCGCTGCGCGAGTGAAACTGGTCCACGCTGCGCGATCCACTGGGCTGCACAAATAAACCAGATCATCTCTGCGCTGTCCAGATTGTCACGCTGTGCTGTCCATTGGGCCGCGCAGATATTTGGTCCGTCCAGGGGCGGCTCAATCGGGTTTTGCAACTGAGAGATTGGTGAGGCCACATCGGGAGATGGAAGACTATCTCTGCGGATTCATCTGATCTGTTCGAGGAGGGAGGCGGTAACGGATTCTGTGTTTTTCATCTCAGTGTGCTTTGAAAATCAGTGTTTATAATTTCAGCGGTACAAGCGTGGTTTCCCTGGATGTGTGAATACAGTTTGTCCTTCATCAAAAGCGCTCCATCTAGCATGCCAACATGGTACTGAAAATCCCACCTGGGTAAATTTAAGGTGAAATTTGAGGCAAATCAAAGTATCACAGTGACCTTGGGTGTGTTCCTCCTTTTTTATTACTTTTTTTTTCTTTTATGGTTATTATTTTTATTTGTTTACTTGACTGATATTGTTGAACGTGACTGTTGTTGCAACCCGCTGTGTGTGTGTTTTATGTGTCTGTGTTGCTGTGCTTTGTCGTGTGTGTGTGTGTATATTGTATGCAGGTCGCGCGCCGATCCGGATCCACTCCAGGTTTTCCGACTTCCACTACACCGGCAGCTGCCTGACCTTCCACACGTGCGCTTCCGCCCTGAGTGACGTCATCAGCGGATCATTTATAAACCATAAAGAGACGCGGGAACGGGGAGGCGTGTAGGCAAAGTGTTGGTTGTTTTGGAGAGTTTTGTTGTGATTGTGGAATTGAGATTGGATACCTTTTTGTTTATTATTTTGGCCTGATGTCCACCCTGAAGCTGAGCCTGGTGTTGTGTATGTGTCTTCATTTGCATTTGTTTTTGTGTAAAGCAATACAAACCTGGTTGTGAATTGACGTATCTGGCTAGTTTTTGTTACAATACACCACTTTGTTCCACATTCATCAAACAGTTTAAAATAGAACCCCGAACTAATCATTTACTGTACGGCCCAACCCTAGACTGGGACGTAACACTGTGTGAAGTGAATTATTTGCTTACTCCCATGACCAACAGAGAAAAAAAACCCACAAAATAGTTCCTGAGAATAGTGGACAAGTTCCCTTAAACTGCTGTTGAGCCGTGCGATACTACTTGGTGGGAGGGCTACACATGCAAAAAGAGGCAGGACATTTATTTAATTTACATTGTAACCGCAAGGTCTTTACTGTTTTTCTTTCTATTAACTTTGAAAGAAAGAGATGAAAAAGAGAACCTGGTGAAGGAACAACAGTTTAAATTTAAACATAACAGAAATTTAAAAATCACACTCACATTATGTGTTGAACATCCCAGTGCAGAAACAGTCCATATGAGCTGTTATAATAAGCTCCACTCTTCTGCAAGGCTTTAAACTAGACTTCAGAGTGTATCTGTGCGGAATTATGTTCATTCAGCCACAAGACTATTAAGGTCAGGTGTGCATATACTTTTGCCCATAAAGTGTAGATGTTAATATGACTTTAAAGAAATACACATTGTTTTTGTTATATTTGATTATAAAATTGATAGATCAATACACACACTGTACAAGTAATAGCAATGTATATAAATCCTGGTATAACAAGTCTAATCTTTTCTCTGTTCAAATGTAAAATGACATCTAGTGGTTGAATAGTGAACTACACAGAGTCTTCAACTAAATCATGGCCTACTGTATGTAGAGAGAAAGATTGAGTGAAGATAGAGTGAAGAGAAAGTTATTTAAAACCATTCCTCACAATTTACTTTATTCTGCAACTAGAACTATGTCACTGCAAAAT
Organism: Clarias macrocephalus; assembly: GCA_011419295.1. Lineage (NCBI taxonomy): Eukaryota > Metazoa > Chordata > Actinopteri > Siluriformes > Clariidae > Clarias > Clarias macrocephalus. Next base: position 21,948 of record JAAGKR010007589.1, on the reverse strand, counting down.
CTTGAAAATGAATCCAATGGGTTATTTATGAGTTACACTGGAACACATTTTGTAATGTGTAAGATTTTGTTTCAATCAATGTTCAATATTTATTTCCAGTAAGAAGAAGTGAGGTCTGTGTTGGTGTATCTGCCTACATACCGGCCGACAGCCTTAACTATGAAATGAAATAAGTTAGCCTGTCTCTTCCACAGTGTACTGTCCCTGCTTTCTACTCTCAGTGTCGATGTCACAGAGTGTTCCGAATGCCAGAATTTTGTTGAGAGAAGTTCTGACATTCCTGGCACAGGGAGCAGGGAGTACGACGCAGGGAGAGTACACTGTGGTATAAACACAGCCTAACTTATTTCATTTCACAGTTTGTTGGCTGGTATGTATCCAGGTACCCAAATACAGTACAACTTGGATTGTGAGCATAATTTGTTCCAGAATTGTTATTGTATACCAAAGCACTCATATATCAAAGCGAATTTCCCCAAAATTCAGATAGTTCGTTCCAGAACCCAAAAATGTTTAAATAAATATAATTAATACAAACTATAAGGTAAGATTTAAACAAATTAAGTTGCACTTTACTTTTTAAAAAGAATTGTGGCTGTAGTGATTGAAACCAGAGAAAGGACGGGCAGAGGGTCGGCGGACTTTCACACACACACTTTCACACACACGCACAAGCTCGCATACATGCACACACACAGACACATGGATTAACACGAACCCACACACATACACACCAACTCCTGACAGAGCCTGAGAAAGGAGAGGAAGAGGAAGGGGGCTGCTGTTAGGATGACTTTTACACACACAAGTTTATCGAATAGAGACACTCACTCATGCAAGTGCGCGCACACTGATTTTGTACGTATCGTGGTTTGATATTACAATTACATATAATATATTAAATTATATTACAATTCTAAACAAACTAAGCAAATAACCACACTGTGCTATATGAATAGTTTAACAACTCTCATCTAGTGTTTGAAGAAGTCTGGCCAGAAGTGTATTGTTTAAATGATCTTAATTTATTTTTCTTATCAATAACATGAACTATGTTTGTAGCAGATCATCTTCTGCACCATCTCCTGTAACACATACATCACATAACACACTGCTCCATATAACCCCATACAGTGTCATTCTTAAAGAGCAATTTTATAAATCTTTATATAATTCTTTTTATAAATCTATAAATCTCAGCACAGTCCTCGTCCCCTGCATTATTTGGTTCCCCTGAAGCCCAGAACCTGAAACCCAGAGAATCAGAATCAGACTCAGATCAGTGTTGAGTTTCCTTCAATTCCACACATTTAACTGAATCCTCTCAGCCTCTGTTTACTGAGATGTACATTGGGACACGACAGAAATAAAATAAGGAATAATCTTTGCAGTTTTCCCAGCAGGAGACAGTTTTAATATTGTTGATTGTACTGCACCTTAAATAGACACAGAAAGAATCTCAGTTTCTTACTCAGTGGTCAGTGTTGTACCGTCCACCCATTTCCACTCTCCCTCTGTATCTCTGTCACTCAGACCAATCCAGGCCTGGACTTTGTTATTCACCTTTTGTTTACTGATGAACTCCTGTAAATAACAACACAATGACAAAGGCTTTACTCTCACACACACACACACACACACACACACACACACACACACACACACACACACACACACACACACACACTCTAAAGAGACTCTATGTGTGGACAATAATCACTTCTATAGACAATTACATGTTCGACACTGGGTGTGGAAACGGCCGCGGTACGTCTATTATCTCCAGGAGGAAGGTGAGGTTTAGTGATTGGGGATTAATGTTGAGCTGATCAGTAATTAATCAGCTGTTATTACAATACAGACAAAGTTAGATATTAGTTCTCCAGGAGAAATGTGAGACTGATTAAGACTCAGTAATTACTGCACAGTTAATAGTCAACTAATACAAGCATGATTACTAATTAGTTATTATTAATGAAAATATATTAATTAATTAATAATAATAATCTTTTTTACTCCTCACACAGTTCCCTATGAGTTATGGATGAGGATTGTAAAGTGTCACCAATATTAATACGATGCTTTGATTTTAAGATCATGGTAAAATTATTTGGAGGAACATGTGAGAAGATGTGAGTTAAATCTTGATGCTCCAGTTTTAAGACGGCTCGTGGATTTCCCCTGAGGACATTTAACTGTTGGGCAGAAAATATAATGCAAAACCTGTCTACTTACTCAAATCACAAAATCTCCTCAGGTATCCGTCTCTCTCCCTCTGTAACTGGTCTCTCTCTATAGTCAGGGTGTTGTAACTGGTCTGTAACTGGTCTCTCTCTATAGTCAGGGTGTTGTAACTGGTCTGTAACTGGTCTCTCTCTATAGTCAGGGTGTTGTAACTGGTCTGTAACTGGTCTGTATTCTGTGTTCAAGATCTGGTATTTGATCCACAGCAGTGTGACGGCAGTCAGCAGGAGAACACACAGCAGCATCTCACACACTGCAGTCAGTCTGGACCACCTGCTCCATGCAGCGTCTCCTCCTAGAGGTAAATGTACATAAATACACAATTTTTGTCTGTTCCTTTACAGTATACATTTTGCATTAGAGAGAGGTATGTTTGGTATAAAATGTCAAACTATAATTTGACAGGTCTAGGTCAAAGGTCATCATCAATTCTAATTATATTGACAGGTGTACACTGTAAAAATAAGTCCTAATTTTACAGAAAATAACTTGAAAATTTTATAGTACTTTTACTTTTTTTTAAACCTACATACACATCTCTGTAAAATTACAGACCTTATTTGTAAATTATCAAGTCAACTGTTTTTTTTTTAAGGATTACTTCAATACTGAAAAAAAAAAAAAGTTCACATTTTTTAACAGTAAAAATACCATTTTATTTTTACTGTTTTTGTAAATTATGTACAACTTTATGTAAAATTACAATAATAAATTGTAATTAAATATGAAACTCATTAGATAAAGGTTAATGTCCATACTAAAAATGTGATGTTTTTCTCTGTAATTGAGGTAAATCATATTAATTTTATAATACTTTGACATTCACGTTTTAGATGCAAATTTAGCATTTTCTCATGACATTTAAAATATTATCCACAGGAAGTGGCACAGGTAAGGCAGCAGAAGTCCCACACTTACATGTAGGCTATAGTATCTGCTTTATGCCTTCAAAGAATGTGAAGAGAATGTAGGAGACTGAGACTCAGTGCAGCACCCATGCACACGTTGTAAACGCCACAAATATTGTTTTTGTTTTGATGACATTAGTTCTGAATTATCATCATGGAAATCTAGCCATCAGCCTTCTTAATGCAGGCCTGAATATTTTGATTAAAAATAGTGTATTTGCTCTGTAGCTGTTTAAAGCAGCGCTTCACGTTTGAAGTTACGTTTTGATATTTTGCTTGTATGAGGGGAACTATGGTGTTGGTTTTGTACCAAAAACGTTAGCGAAAGTTCCGCGAGCTCGCCACGTTAACTGTCACAGCCAATCAGAAGCTGGAGGCGGGAACATTCTAATCTTGTTTCTGATTGGCTGATCAGCAACTGGAGGCGGATATATTATAATTACCGTTTTATTATTGGCGCATTTAAACAAGCGCGCAAGTGAGGGTGGGACCTGGCGTGAAATAGCTTAGGTATCAGACACAGGTGTCACGTGATGTCAACCAGCCAATCGGAAACAGGCGTCCTTCAAATGTTTAGCGCGTGCAGAAGTGGTTTCTGTGTAAATTCAGAGGAGTGAAGACACTTTGGTGAGCTACAGGTGAGGAGGAAAGCAGTCACTGAGGGACAGAGGAAAAGACTCTGAAATGTCATCGTGTTTCAGTGGGAGAAAAAATACCTGCAAGCTCAAGAGACAATGAGGGTAAGAGATGTTTTATTGTCATTTTAGTTCTTATTGTTGTTGCTGTAAACGAACGTCATTTATTACTCATTTAACAGTACTGCCATGTTATTAACCTCTCAATAACAGCTGCTTTTACTCTCCAAAATGTAAAGTTCCACAAACATTGTGTATTTGTACTTTTAAACGACTCATTACATTCAGTAAATTAATGTTAATACTTATATAAGACTGTATATGAATGTATATTCATGTAAATATTCTCACATATATAATACAGTATATACATTGACACATCTTGCTCTAATTCCATAGAGATCAATATGTTGAAAACGTCCATGTATATGTAGCTGCCTGCTTGTGTGTGATATTTACATGAACATTTTCCAGCTCTGATTACTGCCAGTGATAAGGAAACTTACATTTTTAGATCAAACATTTATCATGGGAGGAGAGGCGTCCAGTAGAGAAACACGTCCATCACTAGTGAATATGGAGTACAATATAAGACTGTTTTGAATCTTTTCATGGTGATCATTTTGAGTCCAAGTTTTCACTGTGTAGAGATCCTTTCTGTATTGTCTCACTTATAACTTTTAAGAACCTGTCAGTGCTGAAAATAATGTATAATGATACTGGACTCTCATACAAAAAAGGGCCCCAGTTGAAAAGTTCTAGAGTTTCCCTTTAACATATCTAGTATTAAATGTGATTTCGAGTATTTTTGAATCGAGTATTTTTAATCGGTTTCTCAGGGACCATTAAAAAAAAGTTTAACTTTTTCTTTTGAGTCTAAGATCCTAATGTGTTTTTTTCTTCTCTCTTCCAATCCACCCTAATGCACCAAGGATCCAGTTGTTTACTGCCTGTTTGGAAGAGGATCTTTCTTGGATACACTGGACTGAACATTTTGCTCTTTTGGTATGTTTTAGATTTGACTTGCAGTAACGCATTAGGATTCTGAACTAAAAGGTAAAGTTATTTGTACACATACATTATATAAGAACTATAGAGTAAAAAACGGGACACATGGTACTTTATTTGTAATAATGTTTCCAATCCAACTTTAATTGTAACATTGGGAATCTTGTTTGAAATTGTTAATTTCTTCATAGGTTTTTAGTCTAGGATATTTCACAGCAATGTTTATGTTTGTGAGAGAGAAAGTTCCACTGTTATTAGCACAATGTCACGAAGCAACCGGAGAATGATCAGAAGACTAGCAGTTAGCCCGTGTAGCGTGGATGGTAAACCCAAACGCGGAAGTAGCGCGAACAGGCAGGATAACCACGCGATTTATTATTAGAACTCTTTCACGTAGAGAGCAAGAGTTTACACAATTAAACCCGCGTTCTAACAACACACGTTCTAATCAGGAAGATAACCCAAGATGGTGAGTACTCACGAAATGGAAGAGATAGCATCTGAGACAGTATGGGTAGACTCAATGACTGAGCAATGTGAGGCGCCATCTTGTTTCTTTTTATGCTTCCTGAAATGCGACCGTATTACTTCCAGGTCCTAGTGCCGGTCGTGTTACGAGTGTGCATGACAGTACCCCCCTGTCCAGGACCGACTCTCGACGGTCCTGGGGTGGAGGATACCCGACGACGGTAGTCCCGGATGAGTTCAGGGTCTAGGACGAAACGAGCCGGAATCCAAGATCGCTCCTCGGGAC
>JAAGKR010007588.1:1679-35828 GCA_011419295.1 Clarias macrocephalus | reverse complement strand
ATGTGTGTGTGTGTGTGTGTGTGTGTGTGTGTGTGTGTGTGTGTAGATACAATATAAGTACAGTATACGGTACCATAATTTAATAGTATTTCAGTACGTCCATGTTGTATCTGACAGATCAGGCCATGGATTCTCCCCACTCTGTTGTCAGTAGAGAGTGACATATGCCATATGCTTGGCAATATGATGAACTGAATTTTAGTTAATTTTAACCAACTATCAAAACATGACTGAGTAAAAAAATGAAAAAAAATTAGGTCACATAGGCAAAGAAATAGCACAGATACACATGGCCACACGTTTCTATTGTTGTTTTTGGTTGTTTCTATAAACAAAAAAAATTTTTTTTAATATGCTCATTTTGAGACTTCTACATTGTTTGTGACATCGTTCTAATAATCTGATTGTGGAAATGTAATAAAAGCAATTTTTCTTAAATGATACCTTTATTTTATCTGACATATCTGAAAGTTTGATGTTTGAAACCTTTCATTAACAAACACTAGCAAAGCTTCATATAAGCATAATATGAAATATAATTATTTATTGCCATTGATCTCTGATGTTGATCTGTGCCGCTTGGGTTTTGCTTTAAGGTTAAGTGCTACAGTACGGTTTCCAGTTTAATGCCCGATTGAACATACAAACTCCATGCACACAGACCTCGAGGCAGGAATTGAACCTCGAGCCCTGGAAGTACAATGGCGACAGTGCTAACAACTAAGCCACCGTGCTGCAGCATAAAACAGCTCTTAATCTCAGCTCATCATATCACACAAACTGTACCATTCAATAATTGCGCTTTGTGTGAAGTGAGTAAGGCGGTAATACATTACAGACCACATGACACAGCCCATGTGAAGTGGATTATTTTTCAATAGCAGTCTGGAGAGTGTTATTTTATAATTTTTTTTTTTTACAAAGTGTAATGTTTAGTTAGTTCCCATTCTCACGCTCACTCTCTTTCTCTCTCTCTCTCTCTCTCTCTCTCTCAAAAAAAAAGCTTCTTGTTTTTTAACACTAAGACAGAAAGCATAAACTCCTCTACCATAAATATTTTCCTGTAAGAAATTTAGCAAAGAAATTTAACAAAGTGCTAACAGCAGGGATGTTTCCTTAACAAACAAATAAACAAACAAACAAGGAAGCAAACAAACAAACAAAAAAGCACCCATGTAAGATTATGTGTCTCTTTGTTGAACAATAATAATAATAATAATAATAATAATAATAATAATAATAATAATAATAATATGAAGGAGATGTAGAAGAAAAAGAGGAATTATATATTCTATTCTATATGTTCTGAAGCCACTCCTGTGTTTTCTTGGTGGTATGCTTTGAGTCACTGTCTTGTTTAAATGTCAACCGTCACCCCGCCCAGAGATCCTGAACACTCCGGAGAAGGATTTCACTTAGGATAGCTTTTTATTTTTCTTCATCACAGCATGATGCTCCTACCACTGTGTTTGTCTGTAGAGATGGCTTTAATAAAGTGATGTGCAGTGCCTGATTTCCTGCTGCCAAATAGTTCAGTCTTTGGTCATTTATAGTGACCCATGGGTACTTGGTCAAAGAGTCTATGGGACAAATTGAGAATGATGCAGGCTACCCAACTCTTGGGCTTTTAATTCTGCATAAAAATTCCTTCTACTGTACAGTATGCTTCCCCAGATCTGTGTCTTGACACAATCATGTTTCTCAGGTCTACAGATAATTCCCTCAACCTCATACCCTAATTCATGTCTAATCAATTAAATTAGGCAAAGTTGAACTTCAAGCAAGTTGTACAAGGATCTCAAGAACCATTGTTAGGAGTAGATATTAACAAAGGAAATAAATATAAATACAATATGTGTATCATATGTATCATATTAATATGATAGCATCATGTAATTGCTGCAGATTTGTCAGCTGCACATCCATGATATGAATCTACCAATCCGCCACATTCCAAAAGTGTTCTATTGGATTGAGGTCTGGTGACTGTGGAGGCCGTTTGAGTACAGTGACCTCATTGACGAGTTCAAGAAACCAGTTTATAATGGTTGCAGCTTTGTGACCTGGCATGTTATCCTTTCATTGTAAAGTGATTGACATGGTCAGCAATAAAACTCAGGTAGGCTATGACATTTAAACCATGTTCTATCAGTACCAAAAGACCCAAAGTGTACAAAGAAAATATCCCCACATCACAGCATTTGGCAGATGCCCTTATCCAGAGCAACTTGTATTTTTATCTCATCGTACATCTGAGCAGTTGAGGGTTAAGGGCCTTACTCAAGGGCCCAACAGGGTCGATTTGGTGAGCTGGGACTTGAACCTGTGGTAGTGTTCCATGTCAGTAGCTAATCACATGTCTGAATGAATGTATGCTCCAGTTCTATTGGTTTCTATATCTGACAGTTAGATCTAAGCATTTGGGCCCGTAGCTTTGGACATGCTACTGGCAAGCTAAAGTGAGCTCATGTTATGTGCTTAAGAAGTAAAAGTTACTTTTGGGACAAGTTATGATCGTGTCCTGAGCTTTTATCTGCACCTCGCTTAAACAGTACAAACACAACATCTGGGAACTTCCGAACTATAGTCCAAGGCCTTAACCACTGAACTATCCCTGACGCCTCACATCACCACCATCAGCCTGAACTGTTGACAGAAGACAGGATGGATCCATGATTTCATGTTGTTGATGCCAAATTCTGACACTATCTTCAAAATTTAGCAGAAGAAATCATGACTCCTCAGACATTTTTCCAATCTTCTATTGTCTGATTTTAGTGGGGCCATGTGAATTGTAGTCTCAGTTTCCTGTTCTTAGCTGATACAGTAGTAGCAACATCTGGTGTGGTCTTCTGCTGCTGCTTCAAAGTTCAAAATGTTGTGCGTTCGGAGATTCTCTTTGGCATACCTTGGTTATATCAATATGTCATTTGAGTTAATGTTGCCTTTCTATCAGCTCAATCCAATCTGGCCATTCTCCGCTGACCTCTGGCATCAACAAGGCATTTTATCCAGGAGAAAAGAACTAACTTCCCTGAATATATATATTTTTTTATCTTTTTAGATCATTCTCTTTGTCAATCTTTTTTTTTTTTAAACCATAAGATGGTTGTGTATGAAAATCCCAGTAGATCAGTAGATCAGCAGTTTAATACTCTGACCAGCACATTTGACACCAACAACCATGGCACATTCAGTGTCACTTAAATCATATTTCCTCCCCATTGTGTTGCTCAGTTAGATATTCAGCAGATATTCCGGACAATTTCCACATACCTTAATGCACTGAATTGCTATCATGTGATTGGCTGATTAGATATTTGCATATTTGCAAGCTATTGAGCAGGTTTACCTAAAGAAGTGAGCGGTGAAATATCCCACCCTGGGCAGCTGCCCATGTTGCCCATACCTGATTTCTATGTGGGTTTGTTAATAAAATAAGTACAATTTACCATGAGCACATAAATATAAAAGTTTTTCTCATTTATGTTGCAGCTGTCTGAATACCATTATAATAGCACTTTTATGCACACGTAATGCGGACAAATTGGACCAATCAGATTTGAGAATTCAACCATATCATGTTATTTTGCAGTATGAAAGCTGCTGTTAAAATGCTGAAAACTACAAAAGGCAAAATTGTACAGAAAAATTATCCACATTGGCATTTAGACCTTAGCCTTAAGTGCTATTGGGAGGTTGCACAGGAGTTATAACTCATTCCGAGACACTGCTTGTCTCAAGGACCAACATAGTTTTTATTAAATAAACTTCTGATTTAAAAAAAAAAAAGTGTTTGGTTAGTTTATCCTTCAACCCATGGGCAGGTCAACACTGACTTCTACCCCGGCTTGGGACCAAATGCTAGAATAAATAAACAAAGAAATAAAACAACATAAAATATGACAAAATAAAGCACAATTTGGAACCATTGAGAAATTAAATAAATGAAGTTTGCATTAAATGCATGGCTCATGTATTACACCATGGTTATGTTGAATGACTTATTTAGATGTCAGTGACAGTACATAATAAATGTTTGCGTTTTGTTATGCTGTATGTGCTATGATTTGTGTAACCAACACACTCCAGTGGACAAGCTATATGAGAACAAAATCCACCCAGATAGATATTTTATTGATCCTGTACGGGAAATTGCTTCAGTTTCAGCAGCCAGACAAAACACGGTGCACAGCAGAACACTGATATGAATACAAAGCAGATAGAGGAAGGAATACAATTGAAATAAATACAGAGACACAATGTGGAGCATAGCATAAATCGGTAAGGCATTTTGAATTGTGCTTTGTTTTTCAATCATACTAGTTTACCTTAACGAAATGTGAATGATAGCATTAATTAAACACATATACCTTTTAGGTAATTAAATACATTTAGAATAAAAACAAAAAAATCATTTAAATTAGCTAGAAATAAAGAGATAATAACAGGCAGCATGGTGGCGTGGACTCCCGCATTGGGTCTGTGTGTGTGTGTATGTGTGTATGTATATGTGTGTGTGTTATGTTTTTTCTATGCTTGGTGTGTTTCCTACTGGTACTCTAGTATACTCCTACAGCCCTACAGTAAAGACATGCATGTGAGGCTAATTTAATTGATTAAATTGCGTATAGTGTGTGAATGTGTGTGCATGATGGATTGGTACCCTGTCCAGGGTATAACTTGCCTAGTGTCCCGAGTCCTCCTAGGACCTTGTACAGGATAAACAGGATGGGCAATGAATACTGTAAATAATAACAGGCTGCTGAATTTGAATAAAACCAATTATTTATTTGACTTGTATTATTATTATTATTATTATTATTATTATTATTATTATTATCAGTGCTTGCAAAGCATTGCTTGCATTATCTTGTAGGCTTCTTTTTCTTTTTTAACTCTTCTTCTGTACAAACTTTGGCATTTAACTAGCCCAATACTGCCCTGTCTGCCCGTTTTTCCCACGCTGTCACTTTTCCCCACTTTTACCCTAGCTCTCCTGTGTCCTTTCCCCACACCTGTCTCTAATCCCCAGCTGATTATTTCAGCATTTAAGCATTCACTGTGTGCTGCTTAAATCGTGTGTTTTTACCTCAATTCTCTCATGTTTTATTACTATGCTTTCACATTGCCAAGTTTGTTTGTTTCGTTGTTTTCTTGTCTCTTGCCTTCAATTTCGGATTGTCCTTTTGCTGTTTAATTTCCTTACCTTTGAACACAACTATTGTTTCACGTTTTTCGGATAGTTGCTTTGCTGATTGATTTCCCGGTTATCTAACTCTTCCTCTTTTGACTACGGCTCTTGTTTTGCGATTTGGCTTTGACATTCCGCTGACTGATTTCCCTGTGTTTAACTCTCACTTCCGCATTCCAACCATGCTTCCGTTTACCGTTGCGATCTTTATTTGCGTCTGGATTCACCTCGTTCTGCCCCACCCCGTGACAGAATAATCCAGCCAGCGACATGAATCCAACAGATGTTGACTGCATGAGATCAGCGCAGGAGCGTAAAAGTGCCCTTCTCAGAGCTCACCATCAGGAGCTGCTCAGCACCAAGCAAACCCTCGCTGACATCACAACCCAGCTCCAGTGACTCCAGCTTTCTCCAGTGTAAGGCAGTGACTCCTGCACACAACACGAACCATGTATCCCTGCCCCCCTCCCCTATGAAGCAGATCCAGGCACCTGTCACTCCTTCCTATCTCAATGCGTGCTGATATTCAAGCTCCAGTCCTCCATGTTCGCCACCAAACGTTCCAGGGTGGCAAATATGATCACGTTCCTCTCAGGACGGGCGAGTGGAGCACTGCACTTTAGGAGGCCCGTAATCCTTGTTGTTCTAAATTTGGAGACTTTGCTAAGGAGATGAGAAGGATGTCACAGCAGAGCGGCTGGACGCAGATTGCTGTAGCTCCGTCTGGGTTCTCGTTTGGCCTATGATTTCGCCATTGAGTTTCGGACACTTGCTGTCTTGAGTGGGTGGAACAATCAGGCATTATGTGACAGGTTCTTTCAGGGCCTGTCGGAGATACTTCAGGATGAGCTAATCTCCCGGAAGCTTCCCTCCTCGATCCAAGAGCTCATGGATCTGGCTGGCCAGGTGGATTCACGTCTCCACCTTTGGAGGTCATTCAGGATATCACTGCTTCTTCACCAGGTGACCAGGAGAGATCTATGCAGCTGGATGGGACCTGCATCTGACCAGAGGAGCGTTGGCCCCGCCGAGTGGAGGGAGCCTGCTTCTACTGTGGGAAATCAGGCCATCTCCTCAAGTAAAGAGAAGGATCAATTTAGTTCAGCTGTGAGCTCTAGGGGGTATCCTGTACCAGAGAGCCACACATGATAATAAGTTGCACCCCTGCTCATTCCTTTCTCACCGTTTAACAAACTATGGCATCAGCGATTGAGAGCTCTTAGCCATCAAGCTTGCCCTACAGGAGTGGAGACACATGTTAAAGGGGATGGAGGTCCCATTTCTGGTCTGGACTGACCACAAGAACCTGGAATACCTCCGCCAGGCTCGGTGGTCACTCTTCTTCATCAGGTTCAACTTCACCCTCTCATACTGCCCGGGATCAAAAAACTCTAAGCCAGGGGCACTCTCCAGTCAGTTCTCACCCACTCACGACTCCGCCATCAAAGACACAATCATTCCCTCCTCCTGCCTGCTTGTGGCGGCCGAACTTGACACTGAGACTAAGGTCCAGCAAGCCCTGTCTCATGAACCTGGGCCTAGAGGCGTTTCTCCTAATCACCTTTTTATTCATTCATTGGAATGGGCACATAGCTCCAAACTGTCCAGTCACTCTGGCACAGCTCGAACCCTGACCCGAGTCCAGCAATGGTTTAGGTGGCCAACTTTGAAGGAGGACGTCTCCACATTCGTGGCTGCATGTGACATTTGCCTAAGGTACAGTAAAGACCAAAAGTTTGGACACACCTTCACATTCAAAGAGTTTTCTTTATTGTGTTCTTTATTGTGTTCTTTAGCCCAAACGAGTCTCTTCTGCTTGTTGCCTGTCCTTAGCAGTGGTTTCCTGGCAGATATTCTACCATGAAGGCCTGATTCTTAACAGTTGTTCTAGAGATGTGTCTGCTTCTAGAACTCTGTGTGGCATTGACCTGGTCTCTGATCTGAGCTGCTGTTAACCTGTGATTTCTGAGGCTGGTGACTTGGATGAACTTATCCTTTGCAGCAGAGGTGACTCTTGGTCTTCCTTTCCTGGGGCGGTCCGTATGTGAGCCAGTTTCTTTGTAGTGCTTGATGGTTTTTGTGACTGCACTTGGGGACACTTTCAAAGTTTTCCCAATTTTTTGGACTGACTGACCTTCATTTCTTAAAGTAATGATGGCCACTCGTTTTTCTTTACTTAGCTGCTTTTTTCTTGCCATAATACAAATTCAAACTCTTTGAATAAGAAGATGTGTCCAAACTTTTGGTCTGTACTGTATAAGCACACCAATACAGCCCCAGCCAGTCTCCTCAGGCCCTTACCCCTCCCACGCCACCCTCGGTCTGACATCGCACTGGACTGCACAAGGCTACCCTCTTCCAATGGTCACACATATATCATGACCGTGGTAGATCGGTCCTCCAAGGCAGCCCACTTCATCGCTCTGCCAAAACTCCTGTCTGCCGAAGAGACTGCAGAACTCATGATCAACCATGTCTCCAAGCTCCATGGTCTCCCCAAAGGACATTGTCTCGGGCCAGGACCACAGTTCACCTCCCAATACTGGAAGGCCTTTGCAAATTAATTGAGGCCACTCCCATCTTGTCCTTAGGGTTCCACACCGTGCCAAATGGTCAGACTAAGAGGAAGAACCAGTCCCTCAAGGTCACCCTGAGGTGCATGACCTTCCGGGACGCTACCTCGTGGAATAAGTTCCTACCCTGGGATGAGTAAGCCCACAACTCCCAGGACTCGTCATCGACCAGTCTGTCACCTTTCCAGTGCTGTTTGGGGTATCAGCCATCATTGTTCCTGTCCCAGGAGTAGGAGGTCAACGTCCTGTCCTCCCAAGCCTTCATCCGACGGTGCAGAAAGACCTGGCTTCAAGAAAGTAATACGCTATTACGGATCGACAAAAAGTACAAGGAACAAGTTGACCACAGGAGCTCTCAGGCTCCCAAGTACAGGGTGGGACAGAGAATCATGCTTGACTCCAGAGATATCCCTCTAAAGACCATCTTCTGCAAACTTTCCACCCACGACCCTGCACCCTTCACCATCACTAAGATTGTCAAACCATGCGCCATCAAGTTCTTGCTCCCCTCTACTATGTGGCGGATCAACCCCACGTTTCATGTGTCCCAGTTACGCCGTCTCGCCTCATGCCCATTAAGCAGGAATTTTGTAGTAGTATAAAATATAAAATTTACCACATTTTAAGTGGTTTACAAGTTGTGCCGGAACATACCCTGCAAGAGGGTTTAAGTTGTACCCCTGGGACGCAGCAGGTTCCCAAATTTGTCCTATGCATACTGTATATAATGGTGAAGGTACTCCCCACTGAAACTGAAAGTGCTCACAGTTGCATTGCCTGCTGTGGTAACTTCCATACAAACTTTGAACCTGAACTTAACTGTGGATGACATTGTCACAGAGACATGTGAGTGGGCTCACTTAGACAACCAATCAGTCTCTCAGGATCATTGTGAAGCTGTCAAGCCACACCCTAGGAACCACTTTAGCAACTGATCCTGTACACTGTCATTATAAAAGGCACAAAGGCCTGAGTTTTGCCACGGCAAGGACCATTCACATGTTCTTCTAAAACTGTATCTGTCTAGTTATTATTATTATTATTATTATTATTATTATTATTATTATTATTACTACGTGTGTTCATTACTTTTTTCATATTACTCATGGTGTATTTAGTCTGAATTCTATGATTAGTTCATGCTAACTAGTAAACAATAATGAAGGACTAATAAAGCACTTTAGGGAATGTCACAGTAGCAAAAGCAAAGTAAACATTGGGTTTTTAAAGTTCCTTTAACTCAGCAGCAGTTACCAGTAATTTCCTCATTACTCTTTCCTTTTATTAATCTTAAATTAAATAAGATGAATTAATTAAAGAAAAAAAATTCATGTTCAAAACATTTTAGCTTTACCTTTGACCTTTACTGTACAAAGCACTAACACTAGAGACTCCTTTCATAAATAGCAAATGAACATCTCCTTACAAAACCCACAACCATATACATGAAATCATTACTATATTGTATATTAGAGATGTTAATGATTAAGTGATAACTGATTAAGCATTTTTAAGAATTAAGCATTGTTAAGAATTAACCAATTAAAACTGTAGTATGCAGTAAGGTTTGTGTTGCATGTACTCCTTACAAAACCCATAACCATATAAATGAAATTATTACTATATTTTCTATTAGAGATGTTAATGATTAAGTGTTAATTGATTAAGCATTGTTAAAAATTAACTCATTAAAACTGTAGTATGCAATAAGATTTGTGTTGCATGTATTAAATGAACCTAGACAATGCAGCTGTAATTTAACAATAGTTTTAACGATCCTGACAAGCCAGATTGCTAATAATTTATTGGAAATGTTTGCAATATTCTGAGTCCCTGCAATTTATTTTTGTGAACGCTAGATTGATTAGTTTTGCTTACGATCCACTTCCTCTTCCACCATCCTTATTTTCACAGAGAGCTCCATCATAAAAGTGTTACAGTGCCGAAACACTTTCAGTTAAATAAACATTCAACAGAAAGGATTGTCGTATGAATGTGTGGAGGAGCAGGGGCTATTCACACAAAGAGAGAGAGAGAGAGAGAGAGAGAGAGAGAGAGAGAGAGAGAGAGAGAGGCGCTGAATAAATCAATATTCTACAATTAAATAAGATTTCATTTTAAAATAATAAAAAATATAAAATGAATACATGTCAGTGTTGATACTGTGGCAGGTAACTTTGAAAAAAAAATCAGTGTACTGGACTGTGCTGTTATCAATGTTTAAATAAAACTGAAACTGAGGGGGAAATGTGAGTCTGTTTCAGATTATTGACTGATGATGTTTTGACTATTTGTAAAAAAAAAAAAATAAAAAAAAAATTGCAATCTTGCTACATGTGATGCCTGATGTTACACTGCAAAATCAGGTATTTTTAACAAGTGGAAATATTGAATCTAATTGAATGTTCCCACTATTTGTTTTATTAAAAGATTACAATAAACAATATATAAGATTTTTTAACTCATTTCTAAACATTGTTTACTTATTGTAGGGGCTTTTATGTTGCTCTTATTGTCATTGCTCTGTTGGCAAATTTTTATTTATTTATTTTTTCTAGCAATTGGTGCTTAAAACTACCAAAATTATCTTCCAGAGGAACAAGAGTTATACCCTTTAATATAAACAAATATTTAATGATCTTATATTTGGCTGGGAGGCGGCAGGATGGCGTAGTGGTTGGCACCTCCAGGATTGAGGGTTTGATTCCTGCCGTCAGATTTGTGTGCATGGAGTTTGCATGTTCTCCCCATGCTTGGTGGGTTTTCTCTGGTTGCTGTGGTTTCCTCCAACAGTTCAAAGACATGCAGAGTTTCCTAATTGGTATTTAAAAATTCATCATAGTGTGTGAGTGCGTGTATGTGTGCCCAGTGATGGCCACACGTCCCCTGGGACGGTCTAAGTCTTCTCGTAACCCTGTACAGGAAAAATGGTATAAAGAATGTGTGTGTGTGTGTGTGTGTGTGTGTGTGTGTGTGTGTGTGTGTGTGTGTGTGTGTGTGTGTGTGTGTGTGTGTGAGAGAGAGAGAGAGAGAGAGAGACAGAGAGAGAGAGAGAGATGTGGCTTGTTGGAATCTCATAGAAAAGATTAGATTCAAGATATTTTCACTTGTTAAGCTACCATTTGTTGCAGTGTATAGAATTGATAACATACAGCATAAGAACATATTGATCTTCAGCCAGGGGTTCTGCCAGAGCTGCTGCTGCAAACAATTCGTCAAATCTTTCAAAGCTTTACAGCTTTAGTGATGAAGACTTTTCAACTTAGCTTTCTGTTTTCTTATGTTTCTATTCCTCTGTTTCAGTTTATAAGCACATTATAAGCACATTTTATTAACATATTAATTTTTTTTTTTTTAAATCAAGTACGTAAGCAACACTTACTGACCAATCAAAATCGAGAAACTAACAGTGGTGGTTTAATGTCAAGAAATTAATCTTTAAAGCATAGCACAAAAAAGAAAATCAAGAAAAAGAATAACACACACACACACCCACCCACACACACACACACACACACACACACACACACACACACACACACACACACACACACACACACACACACACACACACACACAGTATTCCAGTTTTTTGAAAGAGGAAAGTATTATGCCTCAAACTGTCACATGATGCCACCTTTTGTTTTGCTTTGATTTTCCACTATTTCCATAATCACATGTTTTATGGAGAGAAACATATATTGCCATCTAGTTAAGGTATTTTTTGTAGAACAAAGTGAAATATTTTAAGACTTTGTTTTATTTTGTTGATTATGGCTTACAACTGAAATTAGGTGGCAAGAGCTGAAATATCCAGTAAAAAAAAAACTATCCAGTATCTCTAAATATTGGAATATTTACTCAAATCAATCAAAAAAGGATTTACAATACTGACATTTTGAAAATGTATGTACAGTCATGCACTCAATATTTGGTCAGGGCTCCTTAAGCATAAATTAGTGCATCAGGGTGGCATGGCATAGAGGCAATCAGTCCATGGCACTGCTGATGTGTAAATAAAGACTACAATTTAAGTCATTTTCATTTTTTTTATTTTGTGATGTAATATAAAGTTTATTTATACTAAATCCTTTTTGCAGCAGTTAATTTTAAACATTTGAATTCCTTAAAGCCTTCTGATTGTCCTCTTCTGCGCCTCCTTCTCTGACAATTTATCAAGTTCTAATTCAATTCTCATAACATGGTAAAGCTGCGATCTCACTAATCTTCTTGAATTCATTTGCCAATCATCTTCATGACTACTCATGAAGGATCCCATTGGGAGAGAAATCAATCAGGTGCTGCCAGGGTAGACTTATTCACCTCAACCTTCAATACTTTGCTTTTCGGGTTTCCTTCTTCCACAGCTCAGGATGGAATTTAATGGGTATTCAGCAGAGAGCAGAGACGATGGTGAATTCATGAAAAAGAAGTTTACAGGGTTTAGGATTCAGCATTTAAAAAAAAAAAGACCTTCATTGTATTTTGAACAATGCCTTAAAAAGTGTGGGCTTTTCTCTGAAAATGCATATATGCATTAGGAAATTTTGACATTCCTCCTGAGGGATTGTGAATGCGCGGCCTGCACGGCTGTGGCAGACGCTTCACTTTGTGTTTCGCGCACGGTTGCGAATGCATTTGGAAATAAATAGAAACGTCGGTTTGCATTAGGAGCCAAACAGAGTGTGAGTGAGAATGGAAAGAGGCTATGCAGGCCAGCACTGAATCATCAGCCCTTTTCACCTTGAGGACCCCAGAGGTCCTGGATGTGTGTGTTTGTGTGTGTGTGTGTATGTTTATATATATATATATATATATAAACATACACACACACAGACACAAATATATATATATATGTATATATGTGTGTGAGTGTGATTGCGAATATGTGTGTGTGTGTGTGTGTGTGTGTGTGTGTGTGTGTGTGTGTGTGTGTGTGTGTGTGTGTGTGTGTGTGTGTGTGTGTGTGTGTGTGTGTGTGTGTGTGTGTGTGATTCTAAGATGAATGTTGACAGCCTGAGATTTAACTCTCACAACATAGAAAGGTGAAAAATTTTTATTTTTT
This sequence comes from Clarias macrocephalus, assembly GCA_011419295.1. Lineage (NCBI taxonomy): Eukaryota > Metazoa > Chordata > Actinopteri > Siluriformes > Clariidae > Clarias > Clarias macrocephalus. The sequence continues at coordinate 22,996 of JAAGKR010007588.1, read as the reverse complement.
CATTTCTCCTTGGCTCCTGTGTTTCCAGCTACACACTCATTCCCAGCCCTTCTCCTTCCACCTGTTCATTGCGTATCTCTGGCTCTCTGCTGATTTTCTCAAATGTCCTCCACTCTAGAGCCAGCTCTTCTGAGAAGTGCCTCGTCTACTCGTCTCCAATGGCGCCGCCGCCTGCGTGTACTTTCTCGCCCTCGTACCAGGTCTGACAATTTGCTTTCTATTATGTTCTGTCATTTATTTATTTCTTTTTTTAAACATTGATGCTTGTTTTTTTCCATAATAACATCCTCATTAAAACTAATCACACCATGCTATTTTAACAACGACGTCCCCGCTGTGGAACATTAACGCACAATCGCTCCTCAAACGATGATGATTTGACAGCCATGGAACAATTTATTATGAGCAATCACAGTCTTGGGGCCTGATTTAAGGTTTGCATGTACAAAATAAATCTAATAAAATGAATAAATTTTAACACAAATTTGTCTAGATATAATTCTTTTTTTTTTTTTTTTTTTTTTTTTTTACATCAGTAAAATACAGCATCTTGTCCATTTTGCATGTTTGATCAGGTGTAGTGGCATCTATGGAAACCTGACTGCGTGATTGATTAAAGCTGAGAATTATTACGGGACATTTAAAACCAGTCACAGCAGCACATTCAGCAAAATAAATAAATAAATAAATAAATAAATAAATAAATTAACCATCCGTGTTGTTTTGTTCTGGCACTGCTTAGCACCACAGACATAAATAAACACAAGGCGAAATTTTCAAAATTAATTGTAATTTTTTAATTTTTTAATTTTTTAATTTTTTGTAAAATTGTAATTTTATATATATATATATATTACACGCCCCTCTATGTAATTTTATATATTGCAGTGTATGAAATTATGCTTTGTAAAGTGTCCCAACATGCTCAATCACTTCATACACAGTTTACCAGATTGCACATGCTAATTAGTCTTGTCCTTTGGTATCTTTATAGATTCGTGCCACAATTAATTGAATCTCATTGAATCTAATCTAGAAAAATAATAAATGAAATAAAATATAATCATCTGCTATGGGAAATGAGCTGAAGCAATCTGAAGTGTGAGCTCTTGGATTAAAGCATACACATGAAGATCACACCTTAAAAGGTTTTCTGATTTTTTGTTTGGGTTTTTTTTTTTTTTTTCAGAAAGAGCTGCTTTGGAGTGTTATGGTGAGGTAGTTTCTGTAAACTTGGATAACTTCGAAGTACACTTTGGTTTTAGTAGTACTTTTCAGATCAAAATAATTTTTGTTGTTGTTTTTCCACCGAATGCACTGTGCCTGTTGTAAACCTGTGTATAAAGAGACCTTAATGGAAATTTGAAAAAAAACAAACAAGAAACAAAACAGAAAAAAACAACAAAAACACTTAGCTGTAAACAAGTCATCATAAGAGGTGTAAAAATCATAACATGATTTATTTTTTATTTATTTATTTTTTGGGGGGTAAAAAGAAACTTCCAGCTTTCAGCTTTAAAGGATACAGGTAGTAAATCATATTGCTTAGAGCGAGTGTGTTCTGCTGACATCCTCCTGATCTGATGGTGCATTATTTTTATTTATCTATTGCGATATTTGAAAAAAAAAGAAAAAAAAAACGATTAGGAATCAGCGATTTGTAGACAAGTCAATGATGTGAAATCAAATTCTATATAAACACTGTATATTGTTTATTTAAAGCTTTTAAACCATTTAAACCGCCTGTGATAATTAAAAACCATGCCATTAAAAAAACATAATTTGACTGCTTTTGATACATACACCGATCAACCATGACATTACAATGTCAAACATTATTCCCATTATTGTGCAGGTTCCCATTGTGCCACCTGAGCAACTCTCCACTAGACCTCTGCAGGTGTGCTGTGGTGTCTGGAACTGGGACATTAGTGGCTGATCCTTTAGGTGTTGTGGGTTGCTGGGTGGATCCTCCATGGATCAGACTTGTTTGTCAGACTGGACAGGCTGGCATTTGATCCCTGCTGGCACGGATAAGCCTTGGGTGCCCTGATCCTTTCAGAAGTTTACTGGTGTATAATTGATAGTCAGTGTTAATGTGTCAATATTAGGTGGTTTTAATATTATGGCTGATTAGTATTCTCAATATTCATTCTGGTACATTCAAACTCTAATCTTACTGTGTAGTAATTAGTGGAAATCATAGTGAGTCATCACATAGTCATCACAGTATTCTGGGTTCTGCGGTGTAACATTACTTCCATTTAAACCCAGCAATGCTTCATTCTGTGAATAATGCCATGTGTTTCTTGTCTGTGTGCTAAATTTCTAAACCATGTCAATTTTTTATAACTTTCCATTGACAATACAGAAAATAGTTTTATGCCAAGAAATGTACAATATATACAAGGTGGCTTAGTTGTTAAGCACTGTCACCTTCCACCTTCAGGTTCCAGGTTCAATTCTTGCCTCAGGTTTGTGTGCATGGAGTTTGTAGCCCTCCAGCAATTATGGTGATAAAATATAGAAGAATAAAGGAATAAAGGGATGGATATGGTCAGCAACAATAACTTAAGTACCTTGTTGCATTTGAACTACAGTATGCTCAAGTAGTACTAAGCTGCTACTAGTACTACTAAGTATGACAAGAAAATTTCCCCCACACCATTACACCACCAACACCCCAACCTGAACCACTGATACAAGGTAACGGTTGATACCATTAGTACAACATTTTCATGTTGTTTACCCCAGAATCGGACCCCACCATCCCAATGTTGCAGCAGAAATTGAGATTTATCAGACCAGGCAACATTTTCCCAATCTATATTCTCCAATTTTGGTGAGCCCATTCGAATTCTGTTCTCAGTTCCTTAGGTAATAGACGTGGGACCTAGTGTGGCCACCGGGTTCAAAGTCTGCTTCAAGGTTCAATGTGTTGTGCCTTCAGAGATGCTCTTCTGCCTACCGGACCTTAGTTGTAATGAGATTATTTGCACTTCTGTTGCCTTTCTACAGTATCAGTTCTCTGACCACTGCCATCAACGAGCCATTTTTACATAGAGAACTGCCCTCACCGGATATTTTTTTCTTTTTCTGACCATTCTCTGTAAACCCTAGAGATGGTAACATGTGAAAATCCCTGTAGGTCAGCAGTTTCAGAAATACTCAGACCAGCCCATCTGGCACCAACAACCATGCCATGTTTAAAGTCACTTAAATCACCTTCTTTCCCATTCTGATGCTTAGTTTGAACTTCAGCAGATCATCCTAATCATGTCTACATGCCTAATTGCATTGATTTTCAAACAGTATTACATTAAATAAAGAATATTTACTTCCTGTCAGCCCCTTCTCTGGAAAACTGTTTCTCAACCAACAGCAATTAAATTATTTGGGATATACAGCTTCAAATGCAATTATTGAGTATTTATTTTTAATGATGATCTTCTTCTTAGATAACTTTTCTTCAGGGAAAACATTCTGCACAAACGGCAAACATAATTTCCAGTATTACAGACAATTCCCATAGTTCCCAAATCTGTCAAATGTGCACGAAACCATGATGGAAAAATAGATTGTTTTTATTTTGTGTCACTATTTCGAGCTCAAACGTACCAGCACTTCTGTCATACTATTTTATTTAGCAGTGGGTTGACAGGTGCAGTGGAGAAATAGGAATTCTATGCATGAGGATAAACGAGAAATAAATAAAAAAAGTTTTACATAAAAAAAAAAGTTCATTCAGGAGAGGGCATTACTTTAAACAGTATCCCATTAATTATAATTACAGATTATTGTTCAGACATGAATGTGACGCCATTTTATTGTGGGTAATTACTATATATTACTTAGCTAGTCAACTGTTTTTCCACCATAATGCACTAACTTAGGAGACAAAGTGTTGTTGAAGATGACATAACGTTATCAGGTGTATTTTCTTGCTGAAAGTGCTGAATGTACGTTTTGGCAGGTAGCTGTTCTCTCCACTTGTGGACCACCAGCAGATCTCAGAGGTGGACACCCTGGCTTCAGAAAGTAAAAGTACTGCCACATATTTGTTGCTGCACAACTCTTCAGCCAGACTTGTTTAGTCAATCTATAGAACAACTATGTGGCTGGACTTATACTTTCTGAAGCCAGGCATCTTTTAGTAGTACACAGTACCAGGCCCTAGCAGCCTATTTTCTCCTATGCTACTATAATAAAATATTGAAACACATTTGTTGTAATTTGGGAAATGTTTTTAGAGCAGAACAGGTGAGGCCTAGGCGTCTGGCACTAGGGCCCAATAGCTTTGGAAATTTAACCTCATAAGACACCTCTGCCCAGGATCACTTCTTAACACTATGGTCACTACCTGGTGGATGATGGTCCAATTTAACCTTCACCAAACTATTTTAGCCAACAAAATCCAGTACTTGAATATAACTGTAAAAAAAAAAAAAAAAAAAAAAAAAATTGTATTGTATTATCTATCCATAATTCTGCAAATTCAATTATATTTTTATATAATTAATTATTAATCTATCCATCTAGGAATCTCTGTAAATTAAACTAGGGACTGAGGAGACCAGTGGTAATTACCATTGTATTTATTTCCATTTTTATGACCATAGGTAGGACCTCCGGTCAACATTAATTTCACACAATTTTGCTTTGGGCAATTTTGGGCAAAAAGTCGAGTTAGCCTAATCCGCATGTCTTTGGACACTGGGAGGAAACCCACCAAGCACAGGAAGAACTTCATACACACAAACCCCAAGGCAGGAATCGAACCCGGACCCTGGAGGTGCAAGGCGAAATTGATAACCACTAAGCCACCATGCTGCCATAATTAATTATAATTACACAATAATGCACAATTTTACAGAAACTATTTATCTAAAGCAATCTCACCAGAGCCAGCTGAGTCTAACTATAAGCCTAGAGACTTTACCATTTTCATTTTCCTTTGCCTCTCTGTTCTGATTGATGCACTGGCACATCAAAAAATGTTCTAAGAATATAACTATGTTTGTGTAATGATCAATTAAAAAGAAATGTTTATACTCTATTCCAAAATGCCAGTGAGAAATAAAACATGCACATTAAACAGCTTGAATTGCTTCTGTTGATGGAAACTTAGCATTTTAAGCAACCACTTTTTTGCTCTAATATACAGTATAAATTTGCAAAGTTCATTCATTTGTCGATGCCACTGCTTTCCGTAGTCCGATAAGGTATCAGTGCCTGTGCCTTATGGATTGGGGGGGTATCCATGTGAATCTATCAGCTCATCTACATGGAAGAGTGGGATAGAGATTTTCTCTTCCAAAGTGCCGTAATGCAACAGTTTAAAAATACATATTTCTTTGGGTTTATGTGTCTCAGATGGAGCATGTGTCAACCTTCCCTTTCATGTTTTAGGAAAGCTGAGAGAGAAGGTGAGAAGTGACCAAGAGCAAATTAGAGAGAAAATAGGGGGAAAATGAACATTTATTGAAAAGTCTTTTCCAACATGACATTTGTACAATTTCTCAGTCTTGCTATTCTTCTGATCATTTACTGCCCATTTTTTACTATCATGTATTGTCTCTCTCTCTCTCTCTCTCTCTCTCTCTCTCTCTCTCTCTCTCTTTCTCTCGTTTCTTGGATTATGCTGTGACTCATGCCTGATTGCTGACCTTAACCTGAACTGTAATTTTGTGTTAAAGCATGAAAGCATTTCTACACATAGACCTCAACTCTCTCTTTGTACTTGATATGCTAAAGAAAGCTTAAATATGAATTTCTTTGCCTTGCATGTTATTTAAACATGTATGTTTGAGAGCCAGGAAATAAAGTGGAAGTGTTAGAGAGTGTAAAGGGAAGTGACCTGGGTTGGTGTTGCAAGTAAGTACAAAATAATATACAGTACAATGCCAGATACCAAATAGGGCTGGGTAAAATATTTATTATTTAAATAAAAATGAGAATAGGAAAAAAATGAGAATTAGGAAGAGACATTACCATTTATATCAATATAGTTTGAGCCCGGTGGTTAGTATACTGGTAATGCTGAATGCTGCATGGTTGGAACAGACAAGAGGGAAAATGAGGTTGCTGCTGAGGTTGTTACATAAAGAACCATTCATAAATTAGATCTTTAGATACTTCGCAGTCTGATACAATGAATCCTTTGTTCCCTTTATTTTAATGTACTCCGTTTAATTAAATTGAAGTGGAAATGGTGGGTGCGGGAGCTCAAGACTTTTCCACAGTACTTTGAATGTGCTTTAGTTTGTTATTGTTTCTATTGTAACAGCTCAAACAGAGAGACATGAATGCCAGGCTACATAATTCTACATAATACAAAATTAATAATAAACATCATCTATCATCATTCAGGCTGAAATTACAGCGATATCATTTTCGAGCCATATCACCCAACACTAATACCAAATAATAAAAAGAAAGCTGTAATATAGACCCGTTAAATGGTGTGGAGTATGTAGGACATTTAACTGTACCCTTATGCAAAGAAAATATATTTCTCTATATATTAACTGTCAATATATTGAATGATTTAATGTTCTGATCTAAATATATTCACAATATACTGAATAATATATTGCATTAATATAGTACAATATATTGAAAAATACATAAGGAATTTCCACTTTTCATATATTAAGAAATATGTTTAAATATATATATCTTAATGTATGTAATTTTATACTTAACGATATACTTCATAATGTATTGAATTTAAGTAAATATATACATTTCTTCCTATAGAAGACCATAATGAGATTAAAGACAGATATAAATGAGATGCATGAAAAACAAATGAAAAATATTATAGTTTTATTGAACATATCAAAACTCCTCAATTAGCAGCATATAGTGATGAGCCACAACAAACACCACCTGAGACCAGTCAGTGTTCATACTGACCTCTGTCCATCACAACCTTAAAACAAGCAGGTTAACAATACAATACAATATACAGTTTTCATTGTGTAATAAATGAAAACAATTTGCCCAATATAACAGACAACAGCAAAATCTGTCAAATCAAGACACTAAATGATACTGATACAAAATGTCACACTGCTGAACTGAAAGCATGATGTGATGTGATGAAAGATATGATGATCTTCCTGTGAAAAGAATCAGTCAGAAAGGAGATAAAATTTTTTTAAAGGGAAAATTGGTTGCTTGCTGTATGTAAGGGCTACAGGAACAGGGCTGGAAAAGTTCTCTCTCACCGGCTATATCGGTCTTCTCTTGTGTCTATCGGCCTTCAAAACAACAACTTTCAACCTCACTAGTGTTAGTTACCTAGAAATGCTAATCCGCATTGTCTTCTTCTTGGTCTTCTTTTTTTTTTTTCATTTTATCTGGCACTTTACAGGCAAAGTAGGCAGTGCACTACCGCCACCTAAAGGTCTGGATGAATCATGCTTGGTAAGGCATGGTTTTTAACGTGGTTTTTGCTGACTTGACACCGAGGATTGCGATGCCCTGCACATTTGTGGCCGCGTGCCACTTAAACATTTGCAGGATTAGAGCATGTATGGGAGAAATTGTGGGAAACTATTAGACTAGTCTTTTATTAGTCTTTATTAGAATCTACATATACTGTAGGCTTAATTGAGTCGTAAATGTATAATCAAAACTATGATAATTGATAAGTGTATACAGAAATCACACAAACAATAAGCTCAATATAAAAAATATTCTGTATACTGTATTTAAATTTTTTATTGGTAATGACATTTATACGCAATGTAAAGTAAGTATATATAGCACAACCTAGGGAATATAATGAAATTTAATTTTAACTATCTATACACACATGAAAGAGCAAAATTTTTAAAAAGGATCATATAATGTAGGCAAGAAATAGAGCGGATTTATAAGATCATGTGGGACCATATAATAATAATAAGAAGAAGAATGCATGCATGCAAAAAAAAAAGTGACACGTGATGAAAACCCTCTCTGTCAGCAAACATACAATTTATATAAAGGACATAATACTGTATATAATATGCACATTTTGTGAGTTCTACATTTTTGTATTGTCATTCCGGTAGTAGTAAAATGTACATACAGTATGTACGTATGTAATTTTACGTATGTACGTAAAGTAATGACGAGTTTAATTCTAGACAATATATTAGAAAACCCAAATGCACAGTTTACAAGCACTGTCTACTTTATGTGTGTACCTCTAAGATTTAGAGGTAATGAGCCATATTTGAGACACATTTGAGAAGATTGAGATTATGAGGTACGCACACAAGAGAAATATAAACTATCTCTGAGATTTAGAGGTAATGAGCCACATTTGAGAAAACTTTGAGAAGATGCAGAAAACGCCTAAATGATTTTCAAGTATCAAAGACAGCTCATTTCTGTCTAGGAGACAAAGAAGAGATTAACATGAGATCTCATCTTGGAGTTTCCTTAATCAGAGCACAGAGACAAAGTAAAAGTGTGTGTAAATCTATAATAAGTTTCAATAATGTTTCAATAAAACAATTATAAGTCTAAATATAATGTTTTTTTGTCGGCATTGCAATATATATTAATAAATTTAAGCACTAGTTTCCTGTAAATGGAAATGTATTATATAATATATCACATTATATTTTACAATATATTTCCATATATATTTTTTCTTAAGTTTTTTTTTTATCTAACTTTTAACCTTTTAATTGTAACTGTATTTTTTAATTTCCTTTTAGCCCTAATGCACAGAATCCAAACTCTTCTGACTATATTTTTAAGCCATCATGCACCTATCAATTATTAGATTGAAAATTACATAAATTACGCATGAGCCCAGATCCAGCAATAATGAAAGTATGGGTTTGTCTTTAATAATCTGGAACTAATAAACTAATAAACCTCTTTTATTTAGTTCGATTGTGATATCACGCTGATTAAATATGGCAAGCAATGTTGTTTTGTTGGTTTACTGTGAGATAAAATCAAAAAGTGGAAGACCAGCAGGTGTCGATGAAAATCAAGTAATCAATACCAAAATAAGTTGCTTTAAATCACTTAAATATTGCTTTTAGTGATCCTAGAAGTTAATGAGCAGCTGATTGCTCACAATTACTAAAATCTAAGATGCTCCAAACTCTCTGTTGTGTAATTATTTATTCATTTGGCAGATGCTTTAACACGAAGCGGCTTAGAAATGAGGTGGAATCAAATGAAGCATTGATGGAGATTAAGAGCTTTAGCGAATGAAATGAAATGAAACAATGGATTAAAATCAAACAATGAGATATTAACATAATGCTTGCTGACACATGTCAGACCCTGCAGCACATTTCTTCATGCATTTCTTGTATTTAAGATTCCAGAAAAACAGATTTTCCTAAAGGCACACTGTTCGTAAGGGTGATGATCGCGGTTTCCTCGGCTCTTGGCACAGATTGTGATGTGCCACTGTAATTTCAGACAGCTGCAGAGCTCAACATCGCACTGTCAGCCTCCCAACGTCACATGGGTAATTACACTGCACTGACACACCATGCTGCACTCTATACGCGTCTCACAGAGAGAATTTTCTACACACAGCAGAACATAATGTCCAGCGACACACACACACACGCACGCACGCACACACACACACACACACATACACACACACTCCTTATATAATATCTCCGTCATCCTATGTTAACACACAACATGCAACAAAGTATTTTTCACTGTCATTTCAATCAACAGTAACTATTTAGGCTTATGTCAAAGATTTGCCTACAAACGCACAGACAGATGGGTCTTCTTTAAGTTGATTTCTGACATCTGGCTTTGATGAAACGTACAGATGTATGCCATTAGCATAGCAGTAGAAGTATTGCTTCCTTGCTTCCATAATTGCACCTAGAAGCATATACAGTATAGTAATGGGTTCGACCCAAGGTTGCACGGGCAGCACAATAAACATACAATAAAGCACGGACACGAGGCAAGGTCTTATGGGAAAAAGTGTAATTTATTTAGGATAAATGGGGAAGGAAAGGGTTAAAGGAGGGAGGACGGAAAGAAAGGGAAGGAATGTTGTGCACGTGCAGGTCTGGTAGGCAGTGCCCTGCTGGCATGCGGGCACAGGCTGGTGAGCAGTGGCGGCGGGCAGAGAGGCAGCATGGGCCCGTTTGGACAGAAGCTCCTGCCTCTGTATGCTCGCACTGACTCTCCTCTCGCTGGATGGCTGGACCGCCCCCTCCCAGCTCTCTCTATGGGTGCAGCCTCAGACGGGACATGTGGTGGCTGGGCGGCTTTCCCTGGCTGGGACCAAGGGCCATGACGTGATCCACCTTGCGACCTTTTCCTCTTCGGCGGCAGGGTCACATAATCCGGCTCTGTGCGAGAGTTGAAGAGCTGCGGGAGCTGCCCTTTGAAGTCCATGGGGCGCGTTCCATTTGCCCCGCTAGCTTGCCCCACTAGCTGGTTACCCTTCCGCGCGCGTGTCGCACTCACCCCATGTGTAAGTCCAGTATCCCAAACGACCCCGAGCTACACTCCCCACTGTGTTTTATAGCGCAGAGAGAAGCTTGGGATCACCAGTGCCTAGTTAGGTGGCCCCGCTCCTTTGCACACCTGCAGAAGGGGAGGCCGCCTACTTAGTGAGCTTCGGAGTGAGTGAGGAGCGATATTGATCACAGACGCATGCCGTGACATTATATACATAGTTACAACCCGCAACATGTTGGTCGCTGTATGTGTGTTTTATGCGTCTGTGATGCTGTGCTTATGGTCGCTGTATGTGTGTGTGTATTTGGTGTCCAGGTTGCGCGCCGCTCCAGACTCCACTCCTGAGTGACGCCATCAGCCATTCATAAATCGGAGAGAGACGCGGGAACGGGGAGGCATGTAGGTAAGGTGTTGAATGTGTTGGAGAGTTTTTGTTATGATTGTGAATTTTGATATTCGATTGTGTATTCTGGCTTTTGACTTTTGGCTTCCACTTTGATTATTGCTTCATCCTTTTGGTTTGGTTGCTGGCTCTTTGTAAATATTTTGTTTGTGAATTCTCTGTATGTTTGTGCACTCACCAGTAGTAGAGATGTGGCTCGAAAATTATTTTGGGGAAAAGGGAATTTGTTTACTGTTTTTGGTTTAGGGAGATAGGTAAGGCATCTGTATTTTTGTTAGTGTTTTGTTTGCTAGGTAAGCTAAAATACAGATCAATTTTTTGTTTATTATTTTGGCCTGGGTCCACCCTGAAGTTGAGCCTGGTGTTGTGTACGTGTCTTTTTTTCCATGTGCTTTTTATAAAGCAATACAAACCTCATTTGTTTGTAAATTAACATATCTGTCTAGTTCTTTCTGTTATATTACACCACTGTATTCCACCTTCATCATACAGTTTAAAATAGAACCCCAAACCAATCCTTTGCTGTACGGCCCAACCCTAGTCTGGGACGTAACAGAAGTGGGGGCTAGTCTGGGATTATCAAAAAAGACTCTCAATTATAGCATCGTATTTAGAGTTTCAGCTGGTGTGCGTAATTTCCCATTTCAAGATGGCTGAATTTGATTTGACCATGTTCACTCTTTATCCTACATTAGAGGATAAATGTAGAACATATGATCTTCTCCTAATAGTTGATTTCTTTAATATTTCGGTTCCCAAATCGGCTAGTAAAAAGGTGGTTAAGGCCACGATCTATGAGGCACTTGTGGCTGAACAGGTCTTACCTGAGCAGGATGTATCTGAGGGTGTTGGTACTCAACCTCTCCCAAGGGCCGGTCCAACAAGAACAGTAGCAGGACATGGGGAGGAATTGGGGGCCGTTCAACCTGAATGCCCAACCGATTCAGTGGACCCTGTCTTGTAACTGGCACTGAATGAGCTAGAGTTGAAAATTAAACGACAGGAGTACGAGACGCAGTTGCTGCGCATTCAGGAAAGGGACTTGGACGCTGAGGGGAAGAAGCTTGAGCTGGCTGCTCAGAGTCGGAAGCCTGTGCCGCTGCCAAGAAAGTTTGGTTCTCCTGCAGCAGTCTCCCCTAGTCTCGTTTGGGCATGTCTCCAGTGCGCTGGCGTCACCACTTGCTCCACTCCAGTCCTCACTGGTAAGCCAGCCTGTTTTCGATGTCAGCCGACACGTGGGTCTAGTGCCTTTGTTTGGAGAAGAGGAGGTTGATTCATATTTCGCTGTGTTTGAAAGAATTGCAACCACGTTAAATTGGCAAAAAAGTTTGTGGACACTGTTACTGCAGGGTAAATTAACAGGGAAAGCACAAGAAGCATGATTTGCTCTTTCTTTGGAACAGAGCCTTGATTATGACATGGTTAAAGCTGCAGTTCTGCGTGCTTATGAGCGTGTGCCTGAAGCATACAGGCAAAGTTTTAGGAATCTGGTCAAACCAAATAGCCAAACATTCATTGAGTTTGCTCGTGAGAAATGCTTGCTCTTTAAAAAATGTTGTTCTGCAAGTAACGTAAGAAGTTTTGAGCAGCTTAAACAATTGATTCTACTTGAAGAATTTAAGTCTTATCTTCCAGAACAGCTAGTAGTATATTTAAAGGAAAATCAAGGTGTTGTCTAGAGCTGCTGTCTTAGCTGATTAATTTGTTTTGACCCATAAGACTGTTCTCTCTCTGATCGCTCTCCGGTTAGCTCTTCGCCTGAAACCTATGACTGTTATTATTGCCATGAACAAGGTAATTTAATTGCCTCCTGTCCTGTGTTAAAGCGTAAGGTTGGTCGTCAACAAACTGCTAGCAAAAAGGCAAATGCTGCAGAGCTGCTGGATAAGTCAGTTTCACAGTCTACTGATGAATCTATGTTTGAGTCTTTCATATCTTCTTGATATGTATCTTCAGGGGCTGGTCAAACAAGAAACCCCATTAAAATTTTGAGGGATAAACTTTCTGCTCAATCATTTTGGAGGATGCATTGCCCTGTAATGTATATCTATATACAGTGGAACCTTGGATTGCTAGTGACACAGTTTGTGAGCATTCCGCAAGACTTTTTAAAATATTTTTATTTTATAATAAAATATTTTTAATGAATTTTGACTTGAAAAACGAGCAAGTCTTGGTTTACGAGTACCGAGTATCATGTATCACGCATGCGCTTCTTGTTTTGATGCCGAGCATCACATGATCACAACTAAGCCAATGGTTTTTCTCTCTCTTGCGGTGCGGAATTGTGGGTAATCGTCTCCCATGCTCGGTTTTAGTGCTCGTCTGTCACTGGTATAATCAACATCTGTGCGTGAACTGTTTACTATAACATTGTGACCATGTGTGTGTGCGTAAAACATCTTTTATTTTGTGTTTGTAAGCATGTGTGTACAGGGTGTATGTACTCTTTATGTGTGCACGTGTATAAAGCAAAAGAAAGTCTCATTATAAAGGTATAAGTTCCATTTGCTCCTTCTCTGTATCATCCTGCAGTTCTCGCGCGTCATTTGACACCTTACACACACACACACACACACACATGCACTCCCCGCCAGGCCCCCCCTACTCCCAAACCCCGTCGCCTTCTCACACAGACTCTCTGCTCTACACAGAAACACTGCTCTGTCGCGATTCTTTTCAAAGGTAAAGTGCTGGTTAATCAGTTTTATTTTTACCTTACAGCAGTGATTCTGTTTCTAATGAAACTACAGACAGGGCGGGTGTCTACTGTGTAAGACGAGGGGAGGGGAGGGGCTAATTCCATACACATACACACAACTACACACATACACAGCGTCTGCACGCACAAACGGAAACGCTTTTCTTTTGGGATTTATTGTTACTTTTTTTAAAGATAAAGTGCAGGTTAATTTGGTTCATTTTTACTTTATATTTTGTATTTATTATTTTCTTGTATTTATTTTTTTGACCTGTGAAATGAATAATTTGAGTTTCCATTATTTCTTATAGGAAAATTTGCTTTGATTTATGAGTGTTTTGGAATACGAGCCCGCTTCTGGAATTATGCTCGTAATCCAAGGCAATCCACTGCATATATATACTATATATACAGTGGAACCTCGGATTGCGAGTAACATGGTTTACGAGTGTTTCGCAAACCGAGCAAAGATTTTAAATAATTTTTTAATCGGAAACCGAGCAAGTATTAGTTTACGAGCGCCGAGTATCATGCTTCACACATGCGACTCTTATTTTGACACCGAGCGTCACTCTCTCACCTTACCCCCCTCCCCCTCCCTCCCTCCCTCCCCCCACGGCTTTGCAAACACAGAAACTTTGCTCCTGCGTGCGCAATTTGACACTGAAACACACACACGCACAGACGCTCTCTTGCCTTTTCACCCCTCCCGGCTTCACAAAGACACAGAAACTCTGCTCTGTCGCGATTCTTTTCAAAGGTAAGGTGCTTGTTTTTTTTACTTTACAGCAGTGATTCCCTTAGTATGCGCTCATGCCAGTGTCAGAGATTTCTTTTTTTCCTGTTCAAACGGTGTGTGTGTTTGCTGTGAAACTTAAGTGATTCCTTTAGTATGCGCTTGTGCCAGTCTCGCTTTTTTTCCGTTAAACCGGTGTTTCTGCTGTGTTTATGCACTTGTTGTGAAACTTAAAAAGTGAGTCCGTTAATATACGCTCATGTCAGTCTCAGAGAGATTTCTTTTTTTTCTGTTAAAACGGTGTTTCTGTTGTGTGCGTGTGTTTGTTGTGAAACTGTTGTGAAAAAGCGAGGTGGGGAGAGCGAGGAGGAGTGTTGCTGTGTAAAACAAGGCGAGAGAAGGGGCTAATTCCACACACACACACACACACACACACACACACACACACACACACACACACACACACACATCAATGGAAACACTTATCTGTCAGGATTTATTTGTACTTTTTTTAAAAGGTAAAGTGCAGATTAATTTGTTTTTTATTTTAATTTTATAGATTGTATTAATTATTTTTATGTATTTATTTTTGGGGGCTGTGGAACGAATAATTTGAGTTTTCATTATTTCTTATGGGAAATGATGATTTGGTTTAAGAGTGTTTTGGAATACGAGCCCACTTCCGGAACGAATTATGCTCGTAATCCAAGGTTCCACTGTATAAATAAAACACTGGGCCTAATACCTGTTGATTTGTACCTACAGTAAGAGCTTGTGACACCAACCGATCTCATCTTTTAAACTGGTTATTATGTAACAGAACAGTAGGCCGAGAGGCCTGGTCTGCTTCCATGAGTTTAGACATCCATGATTCACTGATGTTATTGCACTTGATGTGGAAGAACAAATATGCCCTTTTCTTACACACACATGACACATGGCCAATTTTGCACCCTTTGACTTCCAGTGGCATCGTGAATTTGTTCTTGTGAGCTCCTGATGATAAAGTAAACGTTTTTCTGTTGTATCACCTGGGTGCCTACTGTAGTATGAGGTAATGTTACCTAAATGGAAGCCTGCAAGCTAAATATGTGACAGGTAATCCTAGAATGAGAAGCTTCTTTCAAAATTCAAGCAGGACAAGGGCATTAACCAAAGCAATTGATTGTGTTATTTGCACAGACAAGCATCTTTATAGTGTTCAGGTTTAGACACATGATAGCTACTGTATGCTGGGACCCAGATACACGATACTGACTGATGAGCATTTTAGCAGAAAGGAGTGTGGATACGTGCTGTGCGTAAACATTTGTGAAGAGAATTCATAAGATAAGATAGGGTATACCTTTATTCATCCTACAGTGGCAAGATGTAATATGTATTAAATTTCATAATACATCCATTTCTTAATAACATTAATGCAAGTTAAAAACTAAATAAACTGAACTGATTTCATTTAAATCTGAATATAAATCATATGAAATCAGGGTTGAATTAAAGACTTCAAATTTTATATTATGCAAAAGTTAGTTGTGACTAATTAATCTGATTGGGAGACTGGCATACCACAGGTGGTGTTACAGAGGATGACAGGACTGAGACCTTTAACTCTTTGTATCATTCTTAGGTGTTCAAAAAATCTTTAATTTTGCCAACTGTCGGTTGCAGCATAGGTGAAAGTAAATCTGCAATACTGACACTAGTACTAAAACCCACATTGAAAACATATCTGTTAATCTAATGCCATTTTAAACAACACATTGTTTCCTTAGTATTTGCTTCTAAGTCATTCTGAATTGCCTTCCATCTGAACAACCCATACGTGCTACAAAAACTAACTAGCTTCTAACACGAGGCTGGATCCCAAATCATTATTTAACCCCTGATCACTGGTGTGTGGTACATGGGATTTTATACCATAAATAGTATATTAACTTTCTATTTCATTCTCTTTGGAATTTAACTCTGGAACCCTGAAAGTTAACTGATTTTCTATAGTAAAATTAGTAAGAATAAAGAAGGATATGTGTTGATGGAGCAGAATGACTGGTTACGTAACAAACAAACAAATCATAATCTGTATATAATAAATGGTGTTTGTTATTATAAATACATTATATATACAGAGCTTTTATACAGAGCTGTATAAAAGCAATATCATACTTGAGGTCATGCATTCCCTGATATTGTTTAAATATAAATTGAGATGTGTAATGAAAGAGGGAATTCACATAGATGGAAATGGTTCATTGAAATATTTATATTTATAAAAATTAATATATTGTTTGATTGGAGTTAAGACTAACATTTTGGAATGTTTGCAAAGCCGCTAGATTCACCTACATAGTCCAGCTCCTTCGCCTGTCTCTCCTTTCTATTTATTTTAACCAGCCTCTCTTTTCTTTTTCCCTTCACCAGCCTCTCTTTTTACTTTCTCTTGAATTTAATAGGACATACAGTACAGGATGCAGCTTGTTACTGGAAAACTGAAAGTCCTAAAGACTTACTTTGGTGTGTCTGAAAATAAAGTTACATCTGGAGAGACTGAATGCCAAATGAATGTCACTTACAGAAAACTTCACACACACACACACACACACACACACACACACACACACACACACACACACACACACACACACACACGAGTGCATTAGGTGATCTGTAGAAATTATAAATATATGATAAATAACTTTTTTAATGCAAGCGTATAAAAACCTGCAGTTTGCACATGGAACAACTGGCCAATCAAATGAGATTTTATCAGCTCTGTAGCATATGCCTATCATTCTTCTTCTTCTTTTTCTTCTTTTTCTTCTTCTTCTTATTATTATATGTATTTACATTTGGGCCATCCTGATGTATACTCCAGACAATATGGTGTCTAAATCATGAAGTTGTGAAGGCACTTATACTGTAATTCTTACATGCATATGTATATTATTATACAGAAATAACTATATTTAATTGAATGTAAGCAAATATATCAATTTAAAATCCGAACTATACGTGATACATTTCACTTTTTGTTTATTTCTTCAGGGACCTAAAGTAATGCTTGCCATGTAAAATGATTTAAAAAGAAAATTTTAATCCATTTAAATACTGACATTTTGGGGGCAAGCTTACATTTGCTTACATTATGCCCTTGGCTAATGCTCAGTCCCAAACATGTGGAACTGATAGAAAAAAAACGCTTATGCCACAGCAACAGTGTAAATGTGAAGAAGTATTAAAGAATCTGAGTGCTTTCATTAAATTTTTTTTTTGCTTGTAACTGCTGGGTCAGGATGAATTATTGTATTATAAAGGTTTATAAAAGGTCAAAAGGAAAGTTGCTGGCTTGACCTGAATTAAATTCACTTTAAAAATAACCTATAAAAAAATATTTTTCAAATGCAAACATCATATCTTTCTTTAATGTCTCCTTTATGCATAAGACTTCACTGAAAGATAAGGGCAAGAGAAGAAAAAAAACGATTCTAAGCCTTTAACCTATACATATATTGTTTTCCTCTCTAATAAATAAATAAATAAATAAATAAATAAATAAATAAATAGGTAATTATTCCAGACAGGTCAAAGTATTGTGCTATTTTAAATCAGTGTTATGATTTGGGGTTGCTTCAATTGCTCATGTCTAGGCTCAGCAACATTATATAGTAATAAAATTAAGGACTGAATGTTCTGAATGACCATGTTTTCACATCTATTTACGTTTTCTTCCCTGATGTCATGTGAATATTCCAGGACGTGGATTGTGGAAGACTGGTTCTGGGAGCCTGTGGAATTATTTATAATATTGGAATTATTACAAACATGAATTGGCCACCAAATACCAGTCCACCAAATATTACAGTGTGTGACTTTGTTTTTGGCCAGGCAGTGCTGTGGAATGGAAAACAATTTTCTTTCTATTAGCTGTAAAGCCATTTAAGGCCTACTCAGTGCATTTACCTCAGCTAGCTCACAAAGTGGGATTTTCATAGAATGTTTTACATAGAGAAAAAAACAATGAGTATCAGTCAAAAATTTATAAGGAAAGAAAGAAAGAAAGAAAGATGCAAATATCCCATGTCACTGTCTGTGCTTACG
The DNA here is from genome assembly GCA_011419295.1 of Clarias macrocephalus. Classification (NCBI taxonomy): domain Eukaryota; kingdom Metazoa; phylum Chordata; class Actinopteri; order Siluriformes; family Clariidae; genus Clarias; species Clarias macrocephalus. Next base: position 4,600 of record JAAGKR010007588.1, on the reverse strand, counting down.
GTAACAGTCAGAGGTAACGCTATGACTTGTGTCACAGGAAGATCTTTTGGACAGAGGAGTGTGCTCTTTCTGCTTTCTCACTAACATGACAAGCTGCATTTGCTGTAAAAGCAGTGCTCTATTAGTTGTAAAAATTTAATGGCTGACCCTGTGCACTGACCCAAGCTAACTAACAAGCTGGGATTTCAATGTACTGCACTTTATTTGACAGTAAATCGTTTCAACCTTCCAAAGTTCCAATCCTCAGAAGAAGAAGAAGAAGAAGAAGAAGAAGAACTACTGAAACCAGTGTGAAGGCAAAAATGTGGTGAAGCAATTTATTGGGAATAAATATGAGATAAGTAAAATAAAAACTAAGAAAATAAGACAATTTAGTATTGAGGTGTTAAGCACCGGAACACTGGCACTGCTTGAGTTTATGTAGAAAAATAATGCACTTTTCTGACACCTTTTTGCAGGAAGCAATGCAAAAAAGCAAGTGTTTTCTTTTGATTAGTATATGAGATGAAGTAGCTGCTGAGCTTCTGTAGAGTGATGCTGGTAGCTGGGATGAGTACAGGATGACTCATGCAAAGGTTATTTACTGAAATGCTAAACTAGAAAATTAAAACAAATCTCTCTTTTTCTGTCTGTCTCTCTCTCTCTCTCTGTCTAAATATACTTTGCCTTATTTGTTAATTTTTTCACCAATAGTCATTTTGAATTAACAGAGACTTTAATGTGCAACTGCATGCAGGGTCATGATTAAAATAATAATAATAATAATAATAATAATAATAATAATAATAATAATAATAATAATAAGGCATGCAATAACGTTTATAGGGGGAAAATATTTAATATCTCCAAGTCAAATACGGACTATGCACATACATGCTATACTACTTAGCATTGATATTAAAAGTATGACAACATGCAGACTTTTTTCTTTAAATACATACATAAATAAATAAATCAATATTTTACGGATCGTCTATCGTGGCTTTGTTCTGAATAAAACCCCAATTTTAAAACACATAATTAGTCTGCAATGCAATCAAAGGCTAAGAGTAACTCCAATCATCATGTTTTAGAGTATGATAAGCATTAGGGAGTTTAACAATGCTGGTTTCCCAAGTCAACTCAACTGTGCCCTCCTCTGTCAAACATCCAGCCCTCCTCCACCTGACCAGCCACCCAACCTTACTACTGGCTTGCTTAAACATTTGCCAGATGAATTATTTATGTTTTGACATTACATATTGTATTCATTTTGTTGGTTCTCCTTCCACCTCAGCTGTGGGATAAAATACAAAAACATACATAAGTGTTTGAATGAGATGCTGTTAAATTCGACTCTCAATGCACATTGTCACAAATCATTTAGTTCACACGCAGCAAACAGGATGTGCTGAAACACTGCGATTTACTAACAAACTGTTATCTGGCCTGACATGAATGCACAGCAGAAGAACAGGGCTACATCTGTGGGCAGAGATATTACTAAAAGCACAATTATGAGATTGCTAATGCAAAGTATTGCTAATAAAATAAAATTATCTTTGCTCTTGAAGCAATTCAAAAGGTATTAGTGGCTTGAAAATCAGATATTTTCAGCATCACCAGTGGTCTAATAAGACATTATTTATTTATTTATTAACTTATTTATTTGTTTATTTTCAGAATTAGCATTTATGACTGCAGTGTTAAAAACATCTATTATTGAACATCTATTATTATTATTATTATTATTATTATTATTATTGTCGTTGTTAATAATAATAATAACAATAACAACAACAACAACAATAATAATAATAATAATAATAATAATAATAATAATAATAATAATAATAAATGTCTGTGTTTCATTTTGGCTCTCCCTTTTAGTTATCCTGTCATAGTTCGGGTGACAGATTGTTAGTTAGTCTTGCTGGAGTCCCTGCTGGTGAATATACATTCACCATATACATTACGTGACTGTGACCATACCTAACTCTCTCTCTCTCTCTCTCTCTCTCTCTCCATCTCTCTCTCTCTCTCTCTCTCTCTCTCTCTCACACACACACACACACTCATTTTATTTATCATTTCAATTAATAAATATTTTCTCACACATTTAAAACTAATCTTAATAATTTTGCATCTATAAAGCTGCTGTGTGACAATGACCATTGTTAAAAGCACTTTATAAATAAAACGAATTGAATAATAATAATTCAAATTCAAATTCAAATTTTATTCGTCACATACACAGTCATACACAGTATGATATGAAGTGAAATGCTTATATATGAAGTGAAATAATAATAATAATAATAATAATAATAATAATAATAATAATGTTGTATTTTCTTCTGGCTCTACCTTTTATTCATCCAGTCATAGTTAGTATAATAATGAATAATAATAACAACACTAAGTTTATTCTTTGCAATGTTATAATTCTGCTTGCTTATCCATACTTCCCTATTCTATATCCTTATTACAAACTATTGCAGAAAAAAGTCTCTATCATATTTTTATGACATACAAAATGTCATTTGTGTCACGAGCAACCGAGGGACGAACACAGCAGCCTTAGCAGTTAGCCCGTGTTGCGTGGACGGTAAACCCAAACGCGGAAGCAGCGCGAGTAGGCAGGATAACCACGCGTTTACTCTTAGAACTCTCTTACAGCAAGAGCAAGGATCTACACAAATAAACCCGCGTTCTAGCAACACACACTCAATCAAGGAAGCAACCTGAATAGGTGAGTACTCACGGAACCTTTGGTGAAGCGATAGCGAAGGCATGAATGAACTCAATGACTGAGCGATGTGAAGCGCCATCTTGTTTCCTTTTATGCTTTCTGAAAGCGCGACCGTCTTACTTCCGGGTCCTCGTGCCGGTCGCGGTGCGAGTGTGCATGACAGTACCCCCCTGTCCAGGACCGACTCCCG
>JAAGKR010007587.1:24750-35841 GCA_011419295.1 Clarias macrocephalus | reverse complement strand
TTCAAACATGTTTTATGTATATATGTTATGGAATTACACTGTTGTACTTTTTATCTTAATTTGATCTTTTTGTTATCCAGGTCATGTACAAAAGGAGTGAGCTCCGTACATTTTGCACAGTCAGTTTTGCAAGATTGATAATTCCAACACTTAACAGAGAAGTAGATATGAATTATTATATCAGGAATAAAGCATGGTGTGACATGCTCTTATAGATAAATAATAAACAATGGGCTGTTGTGATAAACAAGGTTGGAATAAAAGTGGATTATTGTCCTATAATGGCATTAGCAAATTATTGCATTTTTAATATTTATTAAGCAGGTCAAACTGACATACTGTATCATGGCATCCACATCACAGAGCCTGAGAAAAAGGCTGGAGGATTTGGGGATTTTACTGATTTTTGAGCTCCAAATCCAATAGAAATGATGCCCCAATGCAGCTACTGAACTTAATATGTTTCATATTTATATCTGAGGTGGGAATTAAACCAGGACCCTAGAGGTGCAAGGCCACAGTGCTAACCGCTCTGCCACCTTGCCGCCTATGAAGCCAGTATTGTGAATCAAATGTCTTTTTACACCCTTAGATATTAATCTGCTGATATAGCTATCTTTAGACATCTGAAGCATTCAAGTCAAACTGGGACTTGTGATGAAATACCTCATGATTGAAGGTGTAAAATCAATTGATATTTACAGAAGACTTCAGGAGAATCTTAGCTGCAGTAAAACATTTGAACTGTGCAAACATTTTAAAGAAAGCCATACTGTATGTCCATAAGAGCCCCGCCAGGTGAGGTGACTTGGAGCCCACTGCAGTTGTTGATGAACATTCAAAGTGGAATACTGTCAGGAAAAAAACAAAAAAACAATGGCCTGGTTTGATCAGAAAAGGTGATCTCAGCCACAGCTCAGAGTTTAGATAATCAGCAAGGCTTTAAAAGATTGATGAGAGCCAGCATTACATTGTATAGCATGGATAGGAAGTGGAAGTAGAAGGAGAATTTGGGCCATGGCTCCCTCTGGTGGTGTGCTGATGAACTGGTTATTATGGGTGGTAAAGTTATTAATCCTTAAATCTAAACTTGGGCATGGCCGCTCAACGAGGCCGGTTTGTTCTTCATCTATCAATTGATTGAGAAATATAATGCACAGATTTATTATTTTACAAACATTATGTTTAATGTTTTGCTATAACAGTGTAAACATGAAAGTATTGAATATTTAAATATAATTTGTAGGCTGTATGGTGGTAAAATAAAGTGCACTGTAATGTGTTCTTATCTGCACAAATAAAGCAGCCTGAAAATAACAATGTCCTAAAACTGATTTTGTCCTAACACAAGAAAAGTTGATTAATAAAATACTTTATTGAGTTATTTGTTGACTAGTAAACATAGTAGTCATGCAACCATTCATATGCAAACTATTTATCAATGAGGCATCAAAGACAGGCTCAGCGTCTGTACATATGGCTAGGAACACTTTTATACTTGAACAGGGTTTTACATGAAAGTCTGAATCAAAATAGTTCTGATAACATTCCTTAGCTATATCACTTTTGGTCAAGTTCATGACAAAAAGTTCTATTCATTTATTTATTTATTTATTTATCAATCATTCTTAAAACATTATTTGCATTGTTGTGTCTCATGAAAGTGTCATGTGTGTAAACGGAACACAAAACATAAATATTTAAATATTGAGTTCTTATAACAATTACAGTATGAGTTTTGTTGAAAACCTTTCACCATTTGTGCTTTTTGTACATATATATACACACCACACATAACATTACAATGCAAAACATTATGCCTGGTATTGTGTAGGTTCTCCTTGGGATTTAGCTTCAATAAGCAACAGATAAGCATTTTCTTCTATGCTGTTTATTAATACAGTGCTTAATACAAGCTAGAAAACTTTAAGCTTCTGAGAATTCCAAGCAGCATTGTGAATACAGGCCCTCGTTTATTTCTTGCTTTTCACCCTGCAAACTATTATAACCTGCTTTTAACGTGTTCCACTGGGTTTGTGTATAACCGCGTTTTGTGTCATTTTTGCCAGCCTGGTTATTGGTGTCAAATTCAAAACACATCATCATGTATACAGGTGACAGTATAATGGTCTAATGTACTATTCACATGGGTTAAGTATTATTATCTGGGGACCTCATGTGATTTAGAAATGACCCCCTCACATCTGAGTTTCATGTGGCGCATTCACACGGAATAAGCAAAGCCTGCAATTTTACTCGAATTTACTGACTTCTCTCCTGAAGTGTGTGTCTCTTAAGTGTGTGTTGAGATAAAAAGCGAAGGAGTGGGTGTGTGTATGTGTAAGGCAGAAAGAGAATTTATGGATGAACGGTACAGAGTCATTTACATTTCACCGGGTTAAAATCTAACAGCTCGAGCTGTTTGGAAATGTCATTATAGGTCTAGCTGTATGATATAAACAGAAGAGTGATTACGACATGCTGCTATACAGATGGTACTCAACCGGAATAAGTGAGCCTTTAGATTTTATCATATATAATTAGAAAAGTTACATATGTAGGGTTTTGTGTCATCTTATACTTTGTGATCTTTAAATTTGTAGTTGATTTATTAACTGAAATAAATGAAACTAAATGACCATAAAATTTAAACAGCAGATGTAATTTTTTTTTTTGCGTTATTATAAGAATGACATGCAGTAGGCTGTTATGATCATAATGTTCTTTAATAAGTAATGAAAACATTTTAACAAATTGCATTTTTACATCCCAGTAGCACCCTGTTGTGCTGTACCACCGCCGGAGAAACCTTAACATTAAACACATTTACAATCACAATATAGAATTTAAATTAAATATAGGATTTTTTTATTTGCATCGAATTTAAGCAGAGTAACACAGTGAGCCTTTAGATTTTATCATGTGTAACACTCGCATAGCCAGAAAAAGTGGGATGTGCAAAAACTATATAAGATACATAGCCTTTACTTTTATTTAAGTGCATCACAATGATGACAAAACATTATGATTTTGTAAAGTGCGCTTTTCTTTATTGGTTTCGGTGAAGATGACATGTTTACCTTCATCACTACAACCGAAAACTAAGAAATCACTAATTCATCAATGAATTTTAAAATGGTCAGAGTCAGTCTCCTTGCTGTTTTTCCCCGATGCATTTATAATTGTTACTCAACTTCTGCCGGTGCGCTCTGGAAAACTTTATGCATGCGGCTGAACGCTGATTAGACTACGTAGGAAATTAAAGAGGAGGATCACGGTTCAACATTCCGAGCCCAAACCTCTTTTAAATGAAGTGAACAAATATTGTAAGTAACAGTAGCCCACGTTAAGAAAAGCATTTCTATTTAGACTATGAAAAATAATCCTGCATCTATTTTAGGCGTGCCAGCTACCACTTTCTATTTAGAGGTTTTCAATACAAATATTATAATGCCCACATGACATCAAACATTCCCCATCTTAATATTTTAACTATTTATTTTAACTATTTATTTAACTATTTTAACTATTACTATTTCATTTCAAAATAACATTAAGACCAACTTTTTTAAAGTAACATTGATTAAATGCTGAAAAACCTCATGTCCATCGAACTGATGTATGTAGAAACTCCCAGGTGGGAAGGCACTGCTTTGTGTATGTACTGTAACATCAACGACATATATACGCGATATATTATACTTAACCATATTATACCAAAGATTACCAGTTAGAAACACCCAGAATAAAATCCACTGTTTTAACCACTACAGCGACATCACAGCCAGCGATAGTTTTCAGAAGTTCCCAAGATGAGGCTGTGTTGGACGGGTACATGAGCTCAGTTCGCCTGGGGATTGGCTGAACCTCAAATCTCTGAAAACGCTGGGACAGTTTTTTAAATTGATGCTATCTTTAATAACCGATGGAGGTTTTGAGCTGTACACACATGCATTCTTGCCTAAACAACTCTTAAAACTACACTTTGTGACACAATAACAGTAATATTTCGAACATTTTGCAGGCTGCCGTTTGGAGAAACCAGAGAATAAAGAATAAAACAGTTGTTGGGTCAAAATGATTTCTGAATGTTACTTTGATATAACATTTTGTTGTGACCTTTTTATAACTTAAGCTCTAATTATATTTAAAAACTCTGGTGAATGGAAAATGTCCCTTTGTGCCACCTGGTGGTCATTTCATGAATGACTTTAAAATGCGACTGATTTATTTTGGCCGCTGTCGTTTTGCCGCAGTGATGAGCGCGACGGTTAGAGGCATTCTCATTGGCTACCTACTGTAAGTCTCTGATAAGGAAAAAGTGTCTCTCTATTTAAGGAAGTGTTTTACTGGGCATGGATCAACTTCTATGCTAGGCCCTCCCTTGCTTTTCCTCTAAGAGATAATATTTTTCTTATCTATACCTCATAACCAAAAACCGCAAGGCGGTTTTGCTATCAGTCACAAAGCTGAACTATGGGTAATTACGGATTAATTAGTTAATGACCCTGGACAAGAACCTGAGCAGCTTTCTTCCAGTGTTTTACACACACATTGGTAAATAATTCCTACACCATCTCATCTACACCCACTTTTAAGTTTAAAAGTCACTTTAAAAGTTCAAACCAAGCACTTATCTCTTATCTCTGAGCCACGCCCTGTTCCTGCCAAACCAGGCTCTGATACGTCCAAACCATGCCCCACTACACTTATTTCCTGAAGTGGATGTGGCATCTGTGTTGATTTTTTTTAACCATGTTAAACATACTTACACACTAACCCTTACCAGCAAATGGCCGATGTAATGTATGTATATATACAGTATCAGTCATGTTTTAATTTAAATATCACTAAACAAGATATAATTGAGGGTGTTAACACAAATTAACACTCACAGCTACAAAAAAAGGAAACTATGGCAACCGACCCTTCTTTAGCACATAAAAGAAAAGAAAATTATAATGAGGTCTCAGGTCATGTGATCTCGGTGCCATGGAAGGGAGGTTGGGCCTAATTAGAATACAAAAAGTACAGGCTGCACAAAACAATTTTCAAAAGTATTTTCATACAGTAGATGTGCAAGGCCAAGAAAATGAAAGGATCACTCGTCATTTATATAAATATTCCTCTTATTTATTGTGTCCTTGTGTCATCTAAATCAATGTTTAAATGATTAACATCATTAAACAAATTTTAGTATTACATAAACATTACATGAGTAAAAACAAAATGCTGTTTGTAAAAGATTATTTTATTGATTAAGGGAAAAAAGCCTTCCAAACTTACCTACCCATATGTGAAAAGTAATTGCCCCCATCCCACCTCGCTAAATCCTGAATGAACTGTGAGTTAAATTTCACTAGACACATATTGGGCTGATTTTTATCAGTCCTGTTGAATCAAGAAATCACTTAAATAGAGTCTTTCTGACAAAGTCAAACATGCTAAAAATATTAAAAAGCAACACAATCTAAGGAAATTCAAGAATATATGAGAAACAAAGTAAATGACATGTATCAGTCTGGAAAGGGTTACCAAGTCATTTCTAAGGCTCTGCGACTTCAGGAGAAAGTTCAGCCATCAGTTTGTGGCCTCAAGCTCAAGCGCACTTGGGATATGCAGACTTATATCCGATTGAGATGATCTTAAATAAGCAGTTTATGTTTGAAAATCTTACAATGTGGCTGAATTAAAACAATTCTGCAAAGGAGAGTGGGCCAAAATTCCTCCAACATTATTTGAAAGACTCATTGCCAGTTATCACCTAATTGGAGTTTTGCTTTCAAGGGTGGCACAACCAGTGATTAGGTTTAGGGAGCAATTACTTTTTTAAATAGGGCCAGTTACATTAGCAGAGCTTTTTCCACTAATAAATAAAATTACTATTTCAAAAATTATTTTGTACTGTATTTGTAGATAATTTCACTGTATCTTTGTGCACTCACCAGTAGTAGGGGTGTGGCTGCCATTTATTTTGGGAAGAAGGAATTTATTCACAGTTTTTGGTTTAGGGAGTCAGGGAAGGTACCTGTATTTTTGTTTGATTTTTATTTTTTATTTTTTTTTGCATGTAATCTAGCTCCTAAAATACAGACCATTTTATTTATTATTTTGGCCTAGGTCGATCCTGGTGGTGTGTGTGTGTGTGTGTGTGTGTGTGTGTGTGTGTGTGTGTGTGTGTGTGTGTGTGTGTGTGTGTGTGTGTGTGTGTGTGTGTGTAAATCAATGCAACTCTCACTGTTTCATCAGCTAACTACTGGGTCTAGATCTTTCTGCCATATACTACCATTTCAATACAATTTAAAATAGAACCCCCAAGTATTCTTTTGCTGGTCGGCCCAACCCTAGACTGGGACAAAACACCATATTTAAGTGACCACTTTGATTTTCAAGCACAAGAAAGGCAAGAGATTTATTATGCAAAGGTGTTCCTTAAAAACAACTAGTTTGAGACGTCTATCCGCCTGTCTTTTTGAACTACAATAGAATCCACCCATGCCCAAAGAATAGCGTGTGTTGCAGAAGTATAACTGGAGAAAATAAAATTTGTTGTGGAGTGATAGCAGATATACTAATAGATGAAGGTTTGAAAAAACCTTTGCTTGCTATTACAAATGCCATAGATATCTACATACAGCAGTGGTTTGCAAGGGAAAAAAAAAACAAAAGTGTCCCAAATGTGAAGATGAACGCAATCCAATTCAGTTTTCTTTGTATAAGCGCTTTTAACAACTGTCATTGTCGCAAAGCAGATTTACACAATCAAAGGAATTATTTAAGCTTGTATGGAATGTGAATGTGTATGAATCAATTTATTTTGATTCAGATAGTCCCTGATGAGCAAGCCGAGGGCGACAGTGGCAAGGAAAAACTCTCTGAGATGGCAATAGGAAAAAAAAAAAAACTTTGAGAGGAACCGGACTCAACATGGAACCCATCCTCATTTGGGTGAGCAGAAAGCAGGAATTGATCTGCATTCTTACTGTGTGTTAGGTGGCAAGCAGTTCAGTATAACAGTTGTTAACAGATGTTAATTGATGTTAATATAGAGTCCAGATAGTTATTGGAGGCTCGGGTAGCCTTGTAGGAAATTCCAGTCCTGGACTGTTGAGTGACTACATCCAAGTCCTCAGAGAAACAGCTGTCAACATCAGTCGAGACCAGAACCATCTTCACAGTAGAGTGTCTGTCCCCAGACACCGGACGCAGCCCAAAGAGACACACGGGGCATCCATGTGACAAGATCTCCAACCAGAAGCGGGGCACCAGGGTGAGTCGGGCAGGTCCAGAGGGCAGAGGAGTCGGGAGCAATGGCAGCTCAGGAACGACATGTGCAGCTCGACAGAGAAGGAGAGATAACAGTTAGGTATGGTCACAGACACATAATGTATAATGAACAGATGAGATGAGATGAGTGAGATGAACAAAGCAGAACGCCAGGCGGTAATGTGCAAAAAATGTTCTGCAATTGTGGTGGTCAAAATAAGATCGTCAGGAAGAAACCAATGATAATTCAGAAAGTGAAAGCAGACAACAAAAGCTAGAAGCAGACCAAAATGCCATCAGTAGAATCAAAGAAAAGAATGTAAAATAATAATAACAGTGGAGATGATATTATTTATTGGCTATGCAATCAACTGTAAAGAACAAGTCAAGCAAAAAAACAAATCAAATTTAAATAATTTATTTAAAGAAGCAAAAAAATGGCATTTGTCCTTGTAGAAAATTACAGCAGATGTAAAGAATCAGCTATTGATTTCACATTAATATATAATTTGGCAACTCCTTGCAGGTGGGAAGCTGTGAAAGAAACAGTAGGAAGAGATCAATATTCTGTGTTAATAAAAATAGGCTTGAATTTAGACGATCATGGAAAAGGAGGGTGGCAGAAATTATCATTAGCAGTGCCGATCTGGATAAAGTTTCGATTAGTTAAATGTCATTATTTGTGAAGCTTTTTAGAGGCTACAAATCAGTCTATCCAAAGGAAAAAAGACGAGTGGAAAAAGAAGGTTGTATCAGGTTTGAAGGACAGCAGACGAGGCAAAATTTGCAGATTTTAAGGATAGATCAGATGTGAGACCCCAACTGAAGCTGTAAAACCATAAACCAGAGGTGCATTCTGATCGGCCTGAAGTGCCCTGCGAAGTATACTTCACATGGTGTTCAGCCATGATAAATGTGGTTCTAAACCACAGGGAACGAAAATGTTCAGTTAAAGGGAACTGCAAATGTTGTAGGGAACAAGTGAACAAGAGGTCTTCACTTTACTCACTTTACCGGAAAAGGGAATGAAAAATTTCCCATAAGTCATTGTGTCTCAATGGAGCATGAACAAAAAATGGAGCTTGAAAAAGGATTTATTTATTTATTTATTTAATTATTATTAGTATTATTATTATTATTTTATTATTATTATTATTATTATTATTATTGAGGATGACATCACATTAAAAGGACACAAAAATTTACATTTTAATTTAATCAAGAAATCCTTAGTATTATATAGGCTGTAAAAAATAGCAATCTCTGTAAATCTTTAATCAATTATTATTATTAATCAATAATTTATTTATAGTTATACATGTTTCAATAGCATTTGTTTTATAATGGTATCAGTTTTTGTTTCAATAAATATTTAATATTTAATGTCAGTAGTGTAAAATTTTCACAGCAGCAGCGACAGGTATATGAGGGGCTTATGTTACCATGGTAACGCATAGAGGAAGTGATGTGTGTGCTGGTCACTTCAAAATGATGAGCTGCATTTCATTCCGAAGTCTTTTTCACAGGGTGCTCCCTACTCCGTGCTCTGTCTGCACTTCGTTCAACAAAACTCCACTCAGGCAGAAACGATAGAGCTTTGCCTCTAAATGAAACCTCTTCCTTAAATGACAATATCTAAGTTAAATCTTTCAGGTCACTTCCTATACTATGCAGCATCTTAAATACACAGCACAGAAACGACATCTGCATGCAGAATGACACGCACGAAGAGGTTGTATACAAGGATGCCGATTCCATAAGATGCTGCTGTGGTGGGGCATTGAGAGAGCTGGGCATAAGTGAATGGCCCAAAGTTGGTCCTCAACAATGTGAGAGACTGATAAAGTCATACAGGAAATGACTATTTCATGCAAAAGGTGAATCTACAAGCCAATGAATCACAGGGTACTTAGTATTGCCCATGTTTCTTTATTTACTGTTTGGCTTTGTTTTTAAATAATAAATAAATAATGGCACAGTGAAAAAGGTTGTATGTTATTGTTCATCTGAGGTTGTATTTGAATAATACTGAGACCCTCTACAATCAGATTGTTTATTAAAATGTTTTTATGAAAAACGAACATATAAAAAATAACATAAAACTGAAAGAGGGAGCTCTAACTTTGAAACATGACTGTATATTCAATGTACTTGAATTATTGTTTAGTGTAGGTTGTTCTTCCAGCCTTATGTGTTACTTCCTGTAATAAACCAATGCAGCAGGATTTTCATAACATAAACTAGAAACAAAAACAAAACAAACAAAAAAAAGACCTCTATATTTACATATACACTCACCTAAAGGATTATTAGGAACACCACACTAATACGGTGTTTGACCCTCTTTCGCCTTCAGAACTGCCTTAATTCTATGTGGCATTGATTCAACAAGGTGCTGAAAGCATTCTTTAGAAGCGTTGGACCATATTAATAGGATAGCACCTTGCAGTGGATGTAGATTTGTGGGATTTTTCTCCCTAATTTACTCTTGTCCAATTCCTCCCAGTCACTAGGGGGCTCCCACATTAAGGCTACTACTACCACTCAGCCGGGAGGACCGAAGACTATCACGTGTTTCCTCCGAACCATGTGACGCCAGCCGACCGCATCTTTTCGAACTGCTCGCTCACGCACCATTGGGGGCGGAGTAACACACTCGAAGGACAGCGCTATCCGCTCCTTGCGTTGCGTGAGCTCACAGACGCCCCTGATTGGCTGTAGAGTCGTGATTAATGTGGGAGCACTAAGTACCTCTCATCCCTCCCCTCTGAGAGATCTCGGCCAATCAGCTCTCTCTAGACCTCCGGCTGCGAGAGGTTACAGCACCACCCGGGAATCAAACTCGCGATCTCTGGGCGAGGACTTTACCACTGCGCCACTCGGAGGCTGTGATCTCATTGTCATGTTCAAGAAACCAATTTGAAATGATTCGAGCTTTGTGACATGGTGCATTATCCTGTTGGAAGTAGCCATCAGAGGATGGGTACATGGTGGTCATAAAGGGATGGACATGGTCAGAAACAATGCTCAGGTTGGCTGTGGCATTTAAACGATGCCCAATTGGCACTAAGGGGCCTAAAGTGTGCCAAGAAAAGATCCCCCGCACCATTACACCACCACCACCAGCAGCCTGCACAGTGGTAACAAGGCATGATGGATCCATGTTCTCATTCTGTTTACGCCAAATTCTGACTCTACCATTTGAATGTCTCAAAAGAAATCGAGACTCATCAGACCAGGCAACATTTTTCCAGTCTTCAACTGTTCAATTTTGGTGAGCTCGTACAAATTGTAGCCTCTTTTTCCTATGTGTAGTGGAGATGAGTGGTACCCGGTGGGGTCTTCTGTTGTTGTAGCCCATCCGCCTCAAGGTTGTGCGTGTTGTGGCTTCACAAATGCTTTGCTGCATACCTCTTTTGTAACAAGTGGCTATTTCAGTCAAAGTTGCTCTTCTATCAGCTTGAATCAGTCGGCCCATTCTCCTCTGACCTCTAGCATCAACAAGGCATTTTCGCCCACAGGACTGCCGCATACTGGATGTTTTTCCCTTTTCACACCATTCTTTGTAAACCCTAGAAATGGTTGTGCGTGAAAATCCCAGTAACTGAGCAGATTGTGATATACTCAGACCGGCCCGTCTGGCACCAACAAACATGCCACACTCAAAATTGCTTAAATCACCTTTCTTTCCCATTCTGACATTCAGTTTGGAGTTCAGGAGATTATCTTGACCAGGACCACACCCCTAAATGCATTGAAGCAACTGCCATGTGATTGGTTGATTAGATAATTGCATTAATGAGAAATTGAACAGGTGTTCCTAAT
>JAAGKR010007587.1:0-24730 GCA_011419295.1 Clarias macrocephalus | reverse complement strand
CTCATTGTCATGTTCAAGAAACCAATTTGAAATGATTCGAGCTTTGTGACATGGTGCATTATCCTGTTGGAAGTAGCCATCAGAGGATGGGTACATGGTGGTCATAAAGGGATGGACATGGTCAGAAACAATGCTCGGGTTGGCTGTGGCATTTAAACGATGCCCAATTGGCACTAAGGGTCCTAAAGTGTGCCAAGAAAAGATCCCCCGCACCATTACACCACCACCACCAGCAGCCTGCACAGTGGTAACAAGGCATGATGGATCCATGTTCTCATTCTGTTTACGCCAATTTCTGACTCTACCATTTGAATGTCTCAACAGAAATCGAGACTCATCAGACCAGGCAACATTTTTCCAGTCTTCAACTGTCCAATTTTGGTGAGCTCGTGCAAATTGTAGCCTCTTTTTCCTATTTTTAGTGGAGATGAGTGGTACCCGGTGGGGTCTTCTGCTGTTGTAGCCCATCCACCTCAAGGTTGTGCGTGTTGTAGCTTCACAAATGCTTTGCTGCATACCTCGGTTGTAACAAGTGGCTATTTCAGTCAAAGTTGCTCTTCTATCAGCTTGAATCAGTCGGCCCATTCTCCTCTGATTGGTTGATTAGATAATTGCATTAATGAGAAATTGAACAGGTGTTCCTAATAATCCTTTAGGTGACTGTATATCTAGTATAATTCTGAACACACATTTAATGTCCACACATTTTCAAAACTTCACTAACTGCCTCATTATGAAAGTCAATCATAATCATGTGTAAAAGAACTGAGGAATTTTTGCAATGTTTAGCGCTATGTTGTCTGAAAAGTATTACGCATTATGCATATTATAAGCATATTAAGACAACTTATGAGGATTATTATTTATTTGTTATTATGCATGAGGTTTGAATTTCTCTTGAAAGTGCATCAACACCACCAGCACACAGTGATGTCTATGTATAACTTTGGCATTTTTTCCATCTTGGGCACATCCTGATGAGTGTGACTATCTTGGCCAATATGTATGAAAAAGTAAAAAAGAATTAACCAAAAACAGTGAAATTTAAGTGGTCATCTAACGATGATACTGACCTCTACTGTTCACAAAATAAAATTAATAGAATGTCGGTCTTTCACTTCCCACTATGAGATCATTTTCAACTGTAAAAAGTTGCACTTAGACATACAGAAATATAGCTTCTTGTTATGGCTTACATTTACAGCCAGCTTGATGTTTGACTAAGCCTAAGTAATGGCGAGATGTAACTGAGTTACAGTAAAAGTCTCTACTACCTTTTCCTGTTAAGTATTAACATGATTCAGCTGTCAAGGACACAAAGTCACATAACAGTCCATCCTGTTTTGTCTGCACATAGCACATTTGAGGGCTAACCCAAAACATGTACATATAACATCAAGGAATTGCATTTTTAAATAAATTAATTCTGATTAGAGAGTTTTTATTTATTTATTTTGAATAATGATGGCTAAGAAAATATTTATTTTTATTTTTATTATGTGCATTCTAATATTTCATTCCTCCTATCATCATAATAATTTACACAAATCCTTGCATGGCAGGTGCTCCAGAAGATAAAACTAATTAAAGTGTTGATATGGTGATGTTTTCTGTGACGGGAAATATAATTATTTAGCTGTTATAAAAGATTATAAAATAAAATATTAAATAAAAAACAGTATATGTCTTTCTTTCTCGCTTGATCAGTAACAGGGGCACAAACACATTATAAATATGTTCCTGTCAGCATGTTTGTACAAACTTAATTTAGTTTTTTAGCACAAGCCATGCTGCTAAACTGTAAAACACTTCCTTATTTAAGAGTGGCACACATAAAAGCTTTGAGTCAATGTCTATAAAATATTTAAAAAACATGAATTAATAATAATAATAAAAATAAGAAGAAGAGCAAGAAGAAGTCGTCGTTGAAGTAGCTGACTCTGCATCAGGAGAACTCCTGCCTTTGTTTCTACATGGTACAATATAATTTTGATCCTTAAGGCAATGAATACACTATGTCCTGATACCAATGGAAGATTAAGTATGTGTTATAATGCTCATTATTGGCCTGCACTGTGCCCTGAGCTTTTTGGTATAGGCCCCATTGCCCCATGACCCTACAGTATGTAGAATAAGCTGTATGGAAAATTAATGAGTGAATAAATCATTGACATGCGACCAGTTTGATCTGGCTACTGTTATTTTGGGAATTATGACATTGACTTTCTTGACAGTTTGGCCAAATCATTTTGCTAGCCTATTTACACAAAGGTACGCCATTTTTCTATCCTTTTTTGATAACAGAGGATTTATAATCAGTACAAGCAATTCTTCTAAATTTTTGTCCTTTAATTTGATGTGTCCCCGATAATCATCTGGTTGTTATGTCTGTATGAACTGTAAGTATATGTACTACATGTATACTGTAAGTACACATTAGCATAGTTCCAGTTTATTTTTAGCCTGGGCGAAACTGGAACTGTGAAAACGGCTTTTTTTGTGGTTGCTGATTTTTGCACATCAACTGCGAATGTTTTTTTTTTTTTCCCTCATTTTGTTAATGTGTGAAAATTTCGCTCAGGCCCAAGTAGATGTATCCAGTCACAAATGTATGAAAACGACTGAATCTTGATAACCCCCCCAGTCTATGAATTTGACTGGATGAATCAAATTAAGAAGTGAAAAAAAATGCAATTAAATGTTTCAAAGCCCACAAATACTGTATAAAGCATATATTAATGGGTTGGATGAGAGATGTAGGTTTTTTTTAAAGGTCTGACTTAAAAAAAACACATGTATAATGTATTTCTTTAATAATTTAAAGTTAAATTGTTTTTCTATTCTAGAGAGAGAAATACATATGAAAAAAAAAACCTGGTCACTCCATCCAGTAGTTGATCACTTTCCTATAATAGCATAGTGCAAAGAGATCTTAAGTGAGCTCACATTTCAAGAGTAAACAGCAGTACATGGATATGTAGATGACAAATAAGATGTATATAGTATTACTTAATAATAATAATAATAATAATAATAATAATAATAATAATAATAATAATAATAATAATATAGAAGAATATATAATATATATTGAATACAAATTCTGAACTATAAAATTGAATTAAGGAAGTAAATGGAAAATAATTCCTAAAACTTTTCAAACTATGAAAGAAAGACACAAACACTGACATGAACATTACTACACCACTCCTGTATTAAACATGATGATGTTAAAAATAATTTATTTAAGACATAAAATTTGTTAACAGCAGAAAAGAGCCACCTGGGGTAACATAATGTTTCTTAATTACAGAATTGATCACAGAGAAAAAAAAACGGTACAAGGAGAGAAACAGTAATGTCTGTTGTAAAAAATAGACACTGTGTCAACAAAACAATATTTAAAAAAAATTTTTTATAATGATACTACAAATAATCCATCCATCTAGAAACTTCTATAGAGCAACCAGGGCCCGTGGAGGCCAATGGACACTATTGTATTGTATTTATTCCCATTTTGTACAACCGTGGTAGGATTTCCAATCAATGTTCACACACACAACCATACACTATGCCAATTAGCCTAATCAGCATGTCTTTGGACTGTGGGATGAAACCTGAGAACTGGAGGAAACCCACCAAGCATGGGCAGAACTTGCAAACTCCATGCACACATACCCTGAGGCAGGAATTGGACCCAAGGCCTGGAGGTGGAAGGCGACAGTGCTAACCACTAAGCCACCATTCTGTCACAATAATGCTGATAAAAAATAAAAATAAAAAATCCCTGGAAGTCTTTTCCATTCGTATAGGTCATCTTGAATGTGTCCTGCCTTTTTTACTTTTACTCTTATTAGGTTTTCTGTGTCACACGCACGCACAGACACACATACACATACACTTTCATGTTAGGGTTGAAATTTTAAATAAATAATTTATATCCAAAAATAAAAAAAATTAAAACTATAATATTTAGATAATCAGACTCCACCCTGATGCTTTACAAAAACTCTAAGCATGCTGAGACTGTGTGTGTCTCACTGATTGTGCTGGACATGTGAGTACACACAATCATCTTGTACTTTGGCCACCTTGTGCTTGTTCCTGGCAGGAGTGTTAAACACAAGCTCGCCGTACTGCACCTCGTCCTCTTTCTTCTTTTGCTTCTTCTTGGTTGCTCGAGGAACCACCTCAGCATTCTCCATATCTTTGTCCCGAGCAT
This sequence comes from Clarias macrocephalus, assembly GCA_011419295.1. NCBI lineage: Eukaryota > Metazoa > Chordata > Actinopteri > Siluriformes > Clariidae > Clarias > Clarias macrocephalus. Next base: position 20,508 of record JAAGKR010007587.1, on the reverse strand, counting down.
GTGCTGCACCATAAGAGAACACTTTGTTAAAATCATAAAATACCTGCCATGATCACCATTTCCTTCTTGTTTTGATTTAATTCGATTTTTTTTTCTTGTGTAGACTATTTACCAGGCTCAGGCCAGAATATTTTTAGGATCGGTCCCGAAAAATCAAGAGAGCAGCAGCTGAGTGAACAGAAACATTTTGTCCATTTTGTTCATTTTAGGAGAATATCTATTTATGGTTGGAGCTGGCAGGAAGGTGACACTCATACAAATAACCACTATTTGTCAATGTGGTAAGGAGAAAAGCATAACAGAATGTGTCAAACATGGCCTACAACAAGAGAACTGTCAGGGATCACCCCTAGAGGGCGCCAAACCGCCCAGAGACTTCCTTTTTTGTTTTCTTTGTGTTCTTTTGGGTAAAACTCCATGTCCCAGAATGCACCTCAGTCAGGTGATGTGGCGCTCACCTGAACTGAGGTTGCTAATTAGTTTGGTTATAAATGTTCCTGAGTTCTGTGAAGTCTTGTCTTGCATCTGTTCGTTGAGGGTTACGGTTTGTTCTTCTGGTTCTGTCTTCGTCTAGTTCTGTGTTCTTCTAGTTCTGTGAGATTTCCTAGTTCTCCGTGTTCTCCCTGGCTCCGTGTTCTCCCGGTTTACTCCACACCTCAGAGTTCACTTTAATTAGCCAAGATCAGATATCTAAGGATTCAGTGAGTGAACATGGCCATGGTCTGTCTGGTTTTTATGAAGTTAGCAATACAGGACTCTGTTTCAATATAAGCCCTGAAGGTTGCAACTAGCTGGAGGTTCTTTTTGTCATTAATTCCATTTTCTCTATTCCATTGTCTAACATTGCTATTATTAATTTTTTTTTATTAATTCATCCATTTATTCAATCATATTCTAAACCACTTATTCCAATAGAAAGTCACTGGAAGCTATCTCAGGAGACACTAGGGTACACTCTGGACAGGGTGTCAATCCACTGCAGAGCACCCATGCGCGCACACACACACACACACGCACGCACACACACAAGCTCAGGGAGAACATGCAAACTCCACACTTGAATCAAACCGGCGCTAACCACTACACCACCATGCCGCCTCACATTGCTATTATTATTTTAATGAGTGTGAAAAGCGTGCTCCTTTAGGCCTCCTTTAAAACCACATTACAGACATGTCATTACTCGGGATATGAGTCAACTTTATATTATCAGAAATGAGTCATTCTATAATTTGAGGTACATTTTACATAAAAAATAAAAAAGTACAAAACAGTGTTCTTTCTTAATAGGAAAAATAGTGATTCAATTAGTAAATTCCTCCTGTGTAACATATCTGCAAGTTGCAAAGTTTAAACAGTAACAAATTACAAGGTAAAATGGTTTCACTACTTAGTTTGTTGACTGTGTTACTAACAGAACTTCATCCTGCAACTCTAAATTGATTTGTCCCAATGTCACCTGACCTGGATCAAATGATGTCAAATTATCAAAATATATGCCACAGAGAAGAATGACATTTTGATAATTTGTGCTATACTTCTCTCTGTTTCTCTAAGTCTACTCCCCTACTTGCAGGATCAGCATCCCAATGAGCCCCGTATCTCCTATTTTTATCTATTTAAAATAATTGGATACCCATTAGGGTTGTGCAATGAAATGAAAATTAATTGAATCCAAACTCTAATCTATTTAATCTTGTCTGTGTCAAGTGTTTATTTTTTAAATGTTTTTAGAATCTGCTAATACATTACAAAATCTAATACTTTCCCCACCATGTACTGTATGCATTCACTGTCTTTTGAAAAAAAAACATACTACTGGTAGGTAGTCAGAAGATTCAATCTACAATCTGTGACATTGAAGCAACGTTCATTAGAAGAAATCATAGCGTTTTAATGGTTTTTAGTCATTATTTTGAAATAAAAAACCCTCAACTGCAAAAGTGGACATGGCAAATATGGTACTGTAACATTATGGCCATTTTCAATCTAAGAAAAGAATAGGATGCACATAAGTATAATTAAGTATAATTATAACATGATTTCCCTTAATAGGTAAAATATGATATTTTTGAAGAAAATATCTAGAATAATAAATATATTAACATATGAGAAATATACCCAAATTATAGAATACCCATGTCCTTCTCATCCCAATAATGCTCAATCAGTTTTCAATAAGGTCAATATGTGTGTGTGTGTGTGTGTGTGTGTGTGTGTGTGTGTGTGTGTGTGTGTGTGTGTGTGTGTGTGTGTGTCTTCCTGAGAAGAAAAACTAAATATATTAAGCTGTAGAAAAGCAGTAAAGGCAGCAGCATGATGCACAACACAAAGTCAAGTGAACAAATTTCATAAATGTTAACATCAAACATCATAATGGGGAAAAATGTATTTTGACTGTGCCATTTTTGTTGTTTATATTAGGATTTCAGAAATTGCTGATCTTTGGGTTTTTGTTTCTGGGATGTACAAGATTATCTAGTGTTTTATAGAAATAGTTTACAGAATGTTAATGTAAACTTTAACTAAAGCTCTTGAACAATATCCGGATGACTTTATGCACCACACTGCTGTCACAGATTGGATAATGCATGCATGTGCAAGTATATGTGGTCAGTGAGTGTACACTGTAAAAAATAATCTTATCTCCTCTATAAGATAAGCCTTTAAAAAATACAAATAAATAAACATCCAACCTTGTCTCTTCTTGTACATGCAGAATGCAAAGATGGATATCATGATGAGAAGCACAAAAACTGAGTTCAGGCTGATCAGAAGGGGATCTACAAGGGGATCTACAAGAGGACAGAAATTAAACAAAATTAGCAAAGGTAAGGTAAAGTTAGCTTTAAAGAAGTGAAGAGAATTTCAAGTCATGAACAAACAAAAATTGTTAGTGATAATGAAAATGGATAAAAATTTTTGACTGAATGTATACAGAGCATCAACACTGGTTTTATTACACATACACACTGTTGTTTTTTTCATAAAGTAGTAGTTCCTCTTTGACTTATCAATGTATCACTTTGCATATCCACGTCCATATACTTACATAGTAATAATGTTAGTGTTGGGGCTGAATGTACTTATGGTAAGACTGTCGCTTTTTGTGACTTATTTTGGAATTCACATCATTTGTACCACGGCTTGAAAGGGTCCATTTCTCACTGATCACTGTTGTGGACTCTGCATCACTAGCAAACACTCTAATAACAAGCTCTGGATGAAAAATACACTAGAAACCTCTACAAGGAGACCCCATTATTTCTAATTCAATACAAGATATTTCCTTACAAACTACAGTATAATACTGAGAACAACTTCGAGTGGAAAGTGAAAATCTTTAAAATCTTTAAATAAAGATTAGAGTTTCTAATTAGAATAACAAAGGGTTTATTTTGAAAAAAAAAAAAAAAAAACGGACTCTTAGACATTTGTGGTTTATCTGCAATGTGTAGAAATTCATTCTCTCACTTTATTTGAAAACAAAGTTTTGATTACAAAATAAAAGTGCCAGTTTTCTCTTTACATTGTGTTTCACCAAACCAGTGAATTATGCCATGATTATTTGTAGAAAGCTTTGTTCTTTAACCCATTTAACTCTAATCCCCTCATTTTGTGGGAACGCCAAACCCAACACTAAATGGCAGACAAACAAATAGTGGGATTTATTGTCACAAAAAACCTTTTTTGAATTTTCTCCTCCCTTTATACACCTCTGAACAGAGTAGTACATTCAGCGTCAGGTCAGCAAATATGTGTTAAGTAATGTATTAATTCTTTGGCTGTGTGGTCTTCTAGTAAAATAATCAACTCTGCTGCATTATGAAGCAGCTCATTTCATAGTGGAATTTTTCCAGATTAACATCCTAAAAAGGTTTATTTTGTTTTGGATTACAACGGTCAAAACAAATTTAATAATTTTAATAATTTTACAAACTGACAAATAAATAAATAAATAAATAAATAAATACTATAGCTTTCATATTTATTGAGAAAGTAAAAAGTTTGTAGAAACCCTATGGAATTCTTTATTCTTTTAATTAAAACTTTGTTTTAAAACTGCTCAGCTTTACAACTGACTGGATTAATCCTCCAGTATACAGACATGTGCATGAACATAGATTAGTACATGAAGCGGATGAGTTTAATTAAGATTTAAAGTGTGTATGATGACCTAATCCCTCCTGCAAATATTTTTTCCCAGACAGTGTGAATAGTGGCACTAAATCCTGTTTCTTCATCATTGTTGTTAATACTGTTTTAAATTATTATACATGAAAGTTGGACTCACCAGACACAGCAAACTCACATGTGTGGAGTTCAGTGGTAATATGATCACGGCTGACATGGTTTTCTACAGAGCAGGTGACATTTTCATGACGGTCTTTATTCAGTATGAGAGTGCTGGACTTGTTATCCGGTTGAGAGAGTGTGTTTAAATTAAAAATCCAGTTGAAGTGGAGGTTGTCTCCATCAGCAGAACAGGACATTTTCATGACTCCACTGGATGAGCAGCTGTAAGACACCTTCACTGAGGACACCTGAGCTGTGAATTAAAGAAATAAATTATTTTCTATTAAAGAACGCTGCTTCATATATTCTTCACTTCTACTGTCCTCCAGTTAGTCCTAATGATTAGTCTCATTATTGAGAAATGTGAATTATTATTGAGTACAGTATGTGCTGTCAGCCTGTGCACTTTACAACTGTAACGGGTACTGTTAGGAGTGGCATGATAGCAGAGGTGAAGGTGATTTAAAGGATTTATTGAGAACACAAAACAGGGAACCAAAAGAACAGACATGAACTTTAACCCAGAATGAACTAAACATGGAGCTACACTGAACCAGACATTACAAACTGATAGAGACAGACAGACTAGGAGAACGCGGAGCTAGGGAGAACGCGGAGCAAGGGAGAACGCGGAGCAAGGGAGAACGCGGAGCAAGGGAGAACGCGGAGCTAGGGAGAACGCGGAGCTAGGGAGAACACGTAGAACAGGGAGAACACAGAGCCAAACAACATACCAAAACAAACAGTAACCCAAACCGAACAGATGCAAGACAAGGACTACACAGAACTCAGGAACATTTATAACCAAGACTAATTTGCAACCTCAGTTCAGGTGAGCGCCACATCACCTGACTGAGGTGCATTCTGGGACATGGAGTCCACCAAAGTCTGTGGGCGCTTTGTCGCCTTCTAGGGGTGATCCCTGACAACAACATCATGCATGTACAGTATTTACAGTATATAGCAGACCAGAGATCTGTCTTCACTGGTTATTGATTCTCTTGTCATTATGTTTGAATGGAACCTTGAATTAAATTATTCCTATAATACAATTCTGGTTTCAACATGATAATCTAATATATTTTTACAATGTACTGTATTATGTACGGGTATTTTGTAGAGATTAACTTAACTTAACATCTGGATACATTTCTACGTAGCTGATAAATAGTTCAATTGATCAAACTGTTCATGAAGGTAATCTGATGTTTGTGTGTGTGTGTGTGTGTGTGTGTGTGTGTGTGTGTGTGGTGTGTGTGTGTGTGTGTGTGTGTGTGTGTGTGAGTAACTAGCTTGTCTCTCTTACTGGCATCCAGTATCCACTTGTATCCTACTATACAAGTAAAACATTTTTGACCATAGAATGAGTGTTTTGTATTGTGTACATGTATAAAAGGTAAATGTTATAGTGTGTGTGTGATGTGATTAGAGGTTGTGTGGTTCCTACCTTCAATGTTAAGCTGGAGAGAATAATTTCCTTTATTAGTCCCGCTTGCATCAAAGGTGTCTAAAGTATATGTTCCAGAGTTTCTCCTCTCTGCACTGGTTAGTATCAGAGTTTTATTATCATTAACAAACTGCCATCCTGGGATATTTGGTGTTGGTGGGTTACTTTGGTTATTTCTATATTTTAAAATGTTACGAGCAGTAGATGTCTTGTCTATGATCATTAGGTTAAACTGATCCTCCAGGGGTATTTGCAGGTGCAGTTGTCGTCCCAGAGCTACAGAACACTGATTACTCTCAGTAAATTTACAGACAACAGGATCCTGAAACAGCAAACCTGCAGAGAAAGAAATAATCAAGAACATCCTGTTAATATTATTGCACATTGATACACTCCTCTGATCCACTTAAACGTCACAACACTTTTACAGAAGATTTATTCAATTTACAAAAAGAGAAATAATGATGTGTTCTTGTGTGTTTATAATAAGTCTTCATCTTAAATAAAGTCCAATATTGATCAAAAGTGTCTTTAATAAATTTAATGAAATTAAATTAGATTAGTCTAAAGTTATTAATAAAAAAATGTTGAAACTTTTTTTAAAGAGGAATTTAATACTCCTTGCAATGTAGTTATAGTTATCTTTTTTATTATATTTATATTTTTATTCCATCATGACATCATTTATTTTTAATCATTCATTATATAGAATTCTAGAATTTATTTAATTAAAATTTATTTACTGCAATAATTTTTTGTGTTGAGACGATCATTTTTTCTTTCTTTTTTGTTTTCACACAAAATAAATGTTGAACACACTTTTTTAAGCATAAATAAATCATGTTTGTGGAGGAAACCTACCTGAAGCAGCTACTGTGATTATCATCAGAATCCCAAAGACAATCTGCATTTTTTAAGTCCACAGAAGCGCAATAGAAACATCCAGAAGTCCAAAAACCAACTAATGGGAAATGAACATAATGGAGTTCTGTCTGAAGCGTCTCACTAGCTGGAGATCTTAACATTCACACACACACCAGTTTAACTCTGGGAAACACTACAGACAGGGTAAAACTGTGGGTGAGGTTTTACATGACAAATATAGTCATGAGGAGGAAGTAAGAGCACATTTCTACAGTGGGCCACTTCCTGTTTTCTTTCCTAAATAAATGGACAGAATGTTGCAGTTGGTTTCAGTGCTCTTAAAAGAAATTTAGCATCAAGTTTAAACTGTCTGTAAAAAAAATCTGTGCACTCTTTTTTTAAGTATGAAATCTGTATTTTATGTAAATATGTCATGGAATTACATTGTTATATTTTTACCTTACCTTTATCTTTTAGTTATCCCGGTCATGTACAAAAGGAGTGAGCTCTGTACATTTTGCATGGTCAGTTTTGAAAGATTGAGAATGTCAACACTTGCCAGAGAAGTAGATATGAATTATTATATAAGAAATAAAGCATGGTGTGGTATGCTGTTATAGATACAGTAAATAATCAACAGTGGGCTGGTGTGATAAAGCATAATCGGAATAAAAGTGGATTATTGTCCTATAATGGCATTTGCCAATTATTGCATTTTTATATTTATTAAGCAGGTCAAACTGACATATAGTACTGTATCATGGCATCCACATCACAGAGCCTGAGAAAGAGGCTGCAGGATTTGGGGATTTTACTGATTTTTGAGCTCCAAATCCAATAGAAATGATGCTCCAATGCAGCTACTGAACTTAATATGTTTCATATTTGTTCCTGATGCAAACTTGTATTTGTGATAAACCAGTTCTGCAATTTGTTTGCAATATTCAAACTGTGTTTAAAGCTATTTTTATTTAGTGAATTTTATTCAGACAGAACAGCCACTATATTGCAATGTATTTTGAATATGTTTTTCTAAATTTTCTTGACAATTGAAGTGAAACAAATCATGAAGCCATTCATTCATTGTCTATATCGCTTATCCTGTTACAGGGTTGAAGAGAACCTGGAGCCTATTCCAGGAGACTATGAGCTCAGGTAAAATACACCCAGACAGGGGGCGCACACACACACACTATGGGCAATTTGGGAATGTCAATCAAACGAATCTGCATGTTTTTGGGAGGAAACCGGAGTACCCAGGGGAAACCCACCAAGCACGGCGAGAACATGCAAACTCCATGCACACAGATCTGAGGTGGGAATCAAACCCCGACCCTAAAGGTGCAAGGCCACAGTGCTAACCGCTCTGCCACCTTGCCGCCTGTGAAGCCAGTATTGTGAATTAAGTGTTTTGTTACACCCCTAGATATTAATCTGCTGCTCTATCTATCTGAAGCATTCAAGTCAAACTGGGACTTGTGATGAAATTCCTCATGATTGAAGGTGTAAAATCAATCGATATTTACAGAAGACTTCAAGAGAATCTTAGCTGGAGTAAAACGTTTGAACTGTGCAAATATTTTAAAGAAGGCCATACTGTACGCATGTCCATGAATGCCACTCGGGTGAGGTGACTTGGAGCCCACTGCAGTTGTTAATGAACATTCAGGAAGTGGAATACTTTCAGAGAAAAAAAAAAACAGCCTGGTTTGATCAGAAAAGGTGTCCTGCTTTTGTAGAACAGTGCACAACCTCATACTGCCCAAGTCCAGACCTCACTCCAAGCCATTTTCACATGTTTGAGTCATTAAAGGAGTTCTTTGGAGGCCAGGATTTTAGACGCAAAGCATGCAGTCCACTCATAGCTCCTGTGAAAGAAAACATTTCTAATTTGATGAGTTCCAAGCACTAGTGAAACACTGGGATAAGTGCGTTAGTGTGGCAGGGGATAGTTTTGAGAAACAAAGGACATTTCTTTCTCCCATAACAGAGTTTAGATAATAATCAAGGCTTTAAAAGGTTAATGAGAGCCAGCATTATACTGTATAGCACATGGACAGGAAGTGAAAAAGAGAAGAATTCTAGAATTTGGAGCATGGGCTCCCTCTGGTGGTGCACGGATGAACTGGTTATTGAACTGGTTGGTTTGTTCTTCATCTATCAATTGATTGGGAAATGTAATGCACAGATTTATTATTTTACAAACTGTTATAATTTTTTTTATGTTTTGCTATAACAGTGTAAACATGTAAGTATTGAAGCTGTAAATATAATTTGTAGGCTGTATGGTTGTAAAATAAAGTGCAGTTTAATGTGTTCTTATCTGCACAAACAAAGCAACCTGAAAATAACAATGTACTAAATCAGATTTTGTCTTAACAACAGAAAAGGTGATTAATAAAATACTTTATTGAGTTATTAGTTGACTAAACATAATAAACATAGTAGTCATGCACCCATTTATTTGCAATCTGTTCATCAATGAGGCATCAAAGACAGACTCAGTGTCTGTGCATATGGCTAGGAACACTTTTATACTTGAACAGGGTTTCAGATAAGTCTGAATCAAAATAGTTCTGATAACATTCCATGTTGCTATATCACTTTTTGTCAAGTTCATGTTCAATTAATTAATTTATTATTATTTTATTTATCTTAAAACATTATTTGCATTGTTGTGTCTCATGAAAGTGCAATTATGAGTTTTGTTGATGAAAACCTTTCACTATTTGTGTTTTTTGTACATATATGCACATATCACACATAACATTACAACGTAAAACATTATGCCCGGTATTGTGTAGGTTCTCCTTGAGCCTCTTGGGCAGTTCTGGGCCTTTGGGGCTCGACCCAAAGTGCTGTGATGTCCTGGATTCAGCAAGAAAGTGCTGTTTCCATCCTCTACATGAGTGACTGGGTTTAAATCTCTTGTAAATGGTCCTATGTGATGTTACTAGAACAGTTGTGATCCGACCTTCAATGCTCAGCTGGAGACTATAAACATTTATAGCTTTCCCAGCTTCACCATTGATGAAGATTTGGTTAAAAGTTCAGGGTAAAAAAAAGTTTTAAAGTTACAAAGGACAGGATCCTGAAACAGAAAACCTGCAAAAAATAAATAACAGCAAAAAATTATTAACCCACACCACTTAGACACACCACTCATTAAACAGCATTAATTCAGCAGGGATGGATTCAACTCTGGTGCCGTGAGAAAGATTCACATTTAAATGTTACCCTATTTGTTAAAAATCACCAAAAAGGTGTAATTGATTTATACTATAATTTAAAAAAAAGTTTGAAAAAAATCATCTTCTTGAAATTTTTTATTTCAGAAGCTACAAACTGTACCAAAAGATCCAATCCAGAGAATCCCAAAGATAACCCGTTGTCTCAATTTGTCCACAGAACAGTCCTCTTTGTGTTCTATCTAGTAGCTAGAGATTTTGTTCATGTGTGATGAGCAATAATATCTCTGCACTAAGAAGTAAAGAAAGCACCATACTCTTTTTTTTTTGTTTGTTTAAATAATCACTATTTTACTGTATATGAACTGGCTGAGCAAAAAGAAAGATATTAGTAAATCCTATCCGGTTAGATGGATAAAAAAAAAACAGATATAGTTTTGTGTCCTGTGTCATTTACATTTCACCGGGTTAAAATCTAATAGCTCGAGCTGTACGCTTGATTTATCTGTAACACATTAACCTTGCATTATGACGTGAACCTCCTTGCTTAATTGTGCACTATTTCTGATCGGCTATTGTTTGGAAATGTCATTATAGGTCTAGCTGTATGATATAAACAGAAGAGTGTTTACCACATGCTGCTATACAGATGGTACTCAACCAGAATAATAGTTTTACCACTGCGTCTCCCAGGGACAGCATTTGGGTTTGTGCGTTTGCTGGCTTTACCGCTGAGTGGCGCTATATAACTATAGACTGAGACCTCAGGCCTTAGTTCATTTTCTCAGGATTAATGAGCCGAAGCTCCTTTAGAGCTGTAGCAGATAAAACTTCAAACTGTAAAAAAAACTTCAAACAAAAATTTTGAATTTGAATTAAATTAAATCTTATTAGGATCGAATTTAAGCAAAGTAAACATTAACACAGTGAGCCTTTAGATTTTATAATGTGTAAATAGAAAAGCTACATCTGTGAGATTTTGTCTCATCTTATACTTTGTGTTCTTTAAATCTGTAGCAGATTTATGCTGCTGACTCATCCTGGTGCTGAACTGGACTCCATGTTAACTTAAATAACTTCTGTCATATTGAACTTCTACAGTAGCTGCATAACACACATGATGTCGTCATATGATTCCTGCTATCCGTTATCACTCAAATGAGGATGGGGCCCTGTTGAGTCTGGTTCCTCTCAAGGTTAGTTAGCTTTTTCCTTGCTACAGTCGCCGGCACTCTTGGCTTGCTCATCAGGGACAATCTCATTATTATCTAGACACATTTTTCTCCCTCATACACACTTCCATAAATCATCTTTTCATTTTGTGAAGCTGCTTTGAGATAATGACCATTGTTAAAAGCGCTATATAAATAAAACTGAATCTAATTTAATAGATTTAGTATTAAGTGAAATAAATGACATGCAGTAGGTTGTTATGATCATCATAGGTTGTTATTTTCTTTAATAAATAATGAAAACATTTTAACAAATGTTAACAAAATTACATTTTACATCCCAGTAGCACCAACAACTGTTAAAACTACACTTTGTGACACAATAACAGTAATATTTCTAACATTTTGCAGGCTGCCATTTGGAGAAACCAGAGAATAAAGAATAAACCAGTTGTTGGGTCAAAATGATTTCTGAATGTTTTGACCCTTTTTATGACTTTAAAAATTATATAATTATATAATTAATAATAAATTATATGTAAAAAGTGGGGTGAATGAAAATGTCACTTTGCGCTACCTGGTGGCCATTTCATGAATGACTTTAAAATGCGACTGGTTTATTTTGGGTGCTGTCGTTTTGCTGCGACGGTGAGCACGGCGGTAAAAGGTCTTCTCGATGGCTATCTACTGTAAGTCTCTGTTAAGGAAAAGTGTCTCTATATTTAAGTAAATGTTTTAATGGCCATGGCTCAACTCATGTGCAAGACCCTCCCTTGCTTTTGAGGAATTTCTTGAGGATTTTTTTTTTCTAAACCTCACCCAAAAAAAAATGCAAAGCGTTCTTGGTATCAGTCACAAAGCTAAACTATGGGTAATTAGGGATTGATTAGTTAATGATGGACCCTGGACCGGAACCTAAGCAGCTCTCTTCCAGTGTTTTACACACACATTGGTAAATAATTCCTACACCATCTCATCTACACCCACAGTCACTTTAAAAGCTCAAACCAAGCACTTATCTCTGTTCTGATCTTAAAATGGAAAGTAAATTATTTATTACCATTAATATTAATGATGTTTAGACTGATAAAATTAAAATAATATTATAGACAATAATTCATGATAGAACGATGAAAATTGCTTTTAAAAATGTCACTGTAAACATATTTAACCTTTAGTTTAGTACAGAGTTTTCTCTAAAAATGCTTCTAATATGATAAAACACTCAAACTGAACAGCTAAAAAATTAAAGTTTGAGTGGGTTGTACGTATTTTATGTTGGCATGACACAGCGATACTCATTATACAATGTGTCCTTGATATAGTGACGCGATGATATTGATAGCACCATTCTAACAGCCCTATTTAAAGTTCACATACTTTACTACTTTTTGAACAAGTTAGCACAGGTCAACACATGACTGATACTATAGTTGAAATACGCCTCAAAAGAAGATTTTTGAATCTGAAATTCCCTCTGTTCCAGGCTCTGCTACATCCAAATCATGCCCCACTACACTTATTTGATTAAGTGGATGTGGCGTCTGTGTTGACTTTTTGTAACCATGGTAACAACATTAACATACCCTTACCAGCAAATGGCCGATGTAATGTATGTATATATACAGTATCAGTCATGTTTTAATTTAAATATCACTAAACAAGATATAATTGAGGATGTTAACACAAATTAACACTCATAGCTACAAAAAAAGGAAACTATGCCAACCGACCCTTCTTCAGCACATAAAAGAAAAACAATTATAATGAGGTCTCAGGTCATGTGATCTCGGTGCCATGGAAGGGAGGTTGGGTCTAATTAGCACACAAATTGTACAGGCTGCACACAACAATTTTCAAAATATTTTTATAGACATAGTAGATGTGCCAGTCCAAGACAATAATTGTATCACTCGTCATTTATATAAATATTCCTCTTATTTATTGAGTCCTTGTATAGTCTGAATCAATCTTTAAATGATTATGATTATTAAACAAATTTTAGTATTACACAAACATTACATGAGTAAAAACAAAATGCTGTTTTTAAAAGATTATTTTATTGATTAAGGTAAAAAAGCCTTCCAAACTTACCTAGCCATATGTGAAAAGTAATTGCCCCCATCCCACCTCGCTAAATCCTGAATGAACTGTGAGTTAAATTTCACTAGACACATATTGGGCTGATTTTTATCAGACCTGTTGAATCAAGAAATCACTTAAATAGAATCTGTCTGGCAAAGTCAAGCATGTAAAAAATCTTAAAAAGCAACACAATCTAAGGAAATTCAAGAATATATGAGAAACAAAGTAACTGACATGTATCAGTCTGGAAAGGGTTAACAAGTCATTTCCAAGGCTATTGGACTTCAGGAGAAAGTTCAGCCATCGGTTTGTGACCTCAAGCGCACTTGGATTATGCAGACTTAAATCCGATTGAGATGAACTTAAATAGGCAGTTCATGTTTGAAAATCTTCCAATGAGGCTGAATTAAAACAATTCTGCAAAGGAGAGTGGGCCAAAATTCCTCCAGCACGATTTGAAGGACTCATTGCCAGTTATCACAAACTCCTAATTGGAGTTCTTGCCTCCAGTTCAGCCGTTTTCATTAATAAATAAAATTACTATTTAAAAATTCATTTTGTATTTACTCTGGTTATCTTTGAGTGATATTAAAATTTGTTTGAAGATCTCAATCATTTAAGTGTGGCAAATATGTTTTTCATTCCACTGTAAAATACTCAACACACAACATTAGTTAATACAAACTGGAGACTCCTGGGTAGAGCTTCAAAACTATGAACTCTAGAGAACCAAAAGCATATTCCTACGTCTCTGATTGTCCAAAATGACCAAAGAGTGAATTTTAAACCTTTAAACATTGCAGTATTGCAACATGAATATTAAAGCTAAAGAAATTCTTTAATCAAGAAATCTGCAGGAATCATGAGGCCAGTTTAGTTTTAAAAAAGTAGATGGGAAATGAGAAATGTAGTTAGTTTTGACGGTTGCTGTTACTGATGGTTATACATTGTCTGCTGGTTCAGGGTTGTTGAGTTGCTGCATGGAGGAGAGCAGCCATGGACTGATTCCTCTGATCCTAATCCAGGGTTACAGAGCTTCCTGATCTGTGGGAGAAAATGATGCTCAGGTGATCACTGCTCTTATACCACCACTAAAGCTTTAGACATATATTTTTTTATTTGCTCATGTTCTTCTGTCTTTACTGTTTGAGATTATATTCAATTAATATAAAACATTATATATTCACAACATTATAAAATGTTCATGTGCCTTCCACGTTAATAAGGAGTAAAGTCTTACTCTCAGTTATTCTCCGTTTCCTGTGGAGTCTGGGGAAGATATAAAGGGCTCAGACTAACAGTGACAGCAGGACGATGACTTCAGAAAGCCACACAGACACAAACACCATGAAACCTGAGTGATCTAGAGAGAGAGAAAGAAGAGAGCAAATTAAGAAAAAAGTTTTAAATGTGGAGGGTCAAATGTCCACTTTGCCGAGTAGTTTCAGAGATTTTGTCCACTGATGTGTGGTCACAGTACAGTGAAAAAGTATTTACACCTTCCTGATTCTTTTTTTTTTTTTTTTTATCATACAAATTCAATAATACACAAGGATAACCCCAGTAAATACAAAATGCAGTTTTTAAACAATGATGAATTCATTTATTAAGGGAAAAATCTGTCCAAACCTACCTGGCCCTCTGTGAAAAAGTAACTGCCTCTAAAACTAAACTGTTTTACATCCTTGGTGGCAACAACAACTGCAATAAAGCATTATGATAACAATGCAAGGCAATGAGTCTTTGACATCTCTGTGGAGGAATTTTTGCCCACTGTTTTTTTTTTTTTTTTTAGAATTGTTTTAATTCAGCCATATTAGAGGGTTTTTAAGCATGAGTTGCACGATCTAAAGAAATTCAAGAACAGATGTGAAACAAAGTAACTGACATGTATCAGTCTGGAAATGGTTACAAAGTCATTTTTAAGGCTTAAGGACTCCAGCGAACCAAAGTAAGAGTCATTATTCACAAATAGGGAAAACTTGGAACAGCGGTGAACCTTTCCATGAGTGGCCAGACTACTACAATTACACCAAGAGCACAACGACGACTCATCCAGGAGCTCATAAAAGAACCCAGAACGACATCTAAAGAACTGCAGGTCTCACTTGCCTCAGTTAAGGTCAGTGTTCATGACTCAACAATAAGAAAGAGACTGGGCAAAACTGGCATCCATGGAAGAGTTACAATGTGCAAGTGTAATGAATCTAGAACACAGTTTTACTGTGTTTAAAAAAATTCCTCAATATTATTTATTTTATTTTTAGAATAAAATATATATATATTTTTTCAAATCTTTGCTGTGTTTTCATGAGTCATATTTTTTTTTAACTACAGTGAATTATATAAAAGTTGATTCCATAATAGTATGAAGTATCCTGGAAGTGTAACTAATTTACAACACTAATATGTACTCGCGCTGCACCCTCGTGCCAATGACGACATCACAGCCGTGCTATATCCAGCAGTACAGTACTCCCTCTCTTGTGATATTGCTTTCATACAACAGTTCCACAATCACAATTTAATCATAAACATATTAGGATTAGTTTGTTTATTTTTCTTGTTATTTTGCTCACATGTTCTATAATGACTGGCAGAACCTTCTATGACTGACCCTGTGCTCGAACCCCAGATACACTAGCATATGTAAAGAAACTATCATTTTGCAGTAATCTATATAAAAAATAAAGACTTAAATTAAAATGTTATTGCCTGACCATTCTGAAATTCTTACTGGCACTACATGAGAAGAATAAACCATGGAGGTGGTGGACAGTTCTGTAGGTTTTTCTTTATAGTTCCACTTATTACACTTCAGAATATTATCTCTGTTAAAATCCAGGTTCTGGGATTCAATCCCAAACAGCGTTAAATGGAGGGCTGGTGCTCATACTTCATCAAAAAAAGTACTGTTATGTGTTACATTGTTGCGTCTGTCATGTACCTCATTTGCACGTGCACTTTGTCTATTGTGTATTTTTGTATAGAAATTTGATAGTTTTTTTAGGTTAACTTAAAAATGTAAAAATTTCTGTTGTAAATTTATGTTGTTGCATGTATGTAGCACCTTGGTCCCGGGGGAACGTTGTTTCGTTTCACTGCGTACTAACTGTATATGGTTGGGATGACAATAAAAGCCTACTTGACTTGACTTGACAATCTACTGTCACCCCCTGATCAAAGCGGCTTGGAATGCAACCTATTGGCACTTGGTTGAGGTGACACCTGGTTTTGGCCAGGACTCCTATTGACGTCTCAGCTCTTTACACATACAATATACTCCTCACACATTGGCGCTTGACTCCATGTTGCAAAATAATTCTTTAATAAAATTATTTTTATAGTCTAAATAAAAATGTTTTTCTAAACATTGGCTTTTGTTGTTTACTTACAATATTTGTTAATTTTATTTAAATGAGGTTTGGGCTTCGAGATGTTGATCTGGCAACGCGATCCCCCTCTTTAATTTCCTACGTAGTCTAAGCAGCGCTCAACCGCACGTATAAAGTTTGCCAAAGCGCACCGACAGAAGTAGACTAATGATGAATGCATCATGGAAAAACACCCCTAAAGCTGTCGCCACGAGAGACACTGCGGTTAAACTGTTATTCCGGTTAAGTACCATCTTTAACTACTGAAATAAGCTGTATTTATTAATTCATTTGTTTATGTACTTATTCTTATTTAAATCTGATTATCATTACCTTTTTAAATGAGCAGTTTTATTTAATTTACAATTCATACACAAACAGTATTGATGTTATTTATTTCAATTACCTTTCCTTTTGTTTTTACAGAATGCTTGCCAGTTCTGATACAGTATGTATATAGTTTGCCAGACAAATGAAACTCTACACATGGGTTGCCAACCCTCATCCTGGAACGCAGCCCTGCATGTTTTCCAATTATCCCTGCAATACTGAGTGTTAATTAACTGGATCAGGTGTGTTCAGTCAATCAGAAGTTAATCATTCAGTAATTGTCTATTTAGGGACATTACAGTGCATTACAATGCTAAGTATCCTTAGGGAAGTACCCTACGAAGTATATTACAGAGGACTCAGGTATGTGATTCCAAACTGCAGGAAGCAAAAATGTTCTGTTCAAAAGGAACTGCGAACGTTATAGGGAACAACCGAGCATTGCCTGAAAATACATGACACTGAAACACATGACACTGAAACATCAACCCTATAAATCAAACTTACTCATATTGCTTGTGGTTAAGACCACATTGTCAATAACATTACAAAAATTTTAAAGTACATAACCGATTTGTTTGAAACATGTCATAAAGTATTAATATTATTATGCCTCATGTTAAATGAAATAAAATAAATAAAATGTTCACTCTTTCCTGTAAAAGTTTATGTTTATATTTAGTGTTGCATTATTTTATTAAATACATAATATATTATATCATAATATTATACTTATATTATATATATATTTTTTTTATAATTTAGGCTTTATATACTTGTTTTATATTTTGTGATATAAAAAATACACCCAAAGTTAAATATAGTTCATAATAACAGAGAACGAATTAATTCTATTTACATGTTTTCTTTTGGAAAAAACTGAATCGGTGTACATCGTATTGGTGCATCAAAATCGGGTTGCGACCAGAACTTAAGAATTTATTTTGTTCGCGAACTGAGGTTTCACTCTGCTTCTTTAATATATATTTCAATTTCATATATGAATATTAGAAATCAAAATAAGTAATGAAGAAACACAATAGACTACATTTGTTAAACTATTGTTAAACTGTTTCAAAATGTTCTTTTTCTATTTACACTATATCTTCGATATGAAATACATTCATTAACATTTGTGTTAATTCCTTTTCTTAATCAAAATAATATTGTAGAAAATAGTATTGTATAATTAACAAAAATGTTAATTATTTTTAGGTTTACATGAAAAATATACATGGCAAAATGGTATTATATTTTAAATAACAATTAATAATTCTGCAATAACAGTTTTGTAAATGGTATTATTCTGAGAGCTTCTTTAAAGACAACATATTTTAGCTTAACATTATCAAAAGGCTATTTTTAATTGTGCGTTTGTTCATATTTAATTGGATGAAACCTCATTTGCATAAATACATGTAAATATTTAGACATAAAAATCAAATATTAAAGAAAATATGTTTGAGAGGATTGTAGTGTGTAAGACATTACATTATATTGTAATGAAGTGATTGTAAATGTTGTAGTGTGTGTGTGATGTGATTAGAGGTTGTGTGGTTCCTACCTTCAATGTTCAGCTGGAGAGAATACATGCGTTTAAGATTCCCAGCTGCATCACAGGTGACTAAAATGTATATTCCAGTGTCATTCCTCTCTGCACTGGTTAGTATGAGAGTTTTATTAGCATTAACAAACTGCCATCCTGGGATATTTGGTGTTGGTGGTTTACTGTCGGTTTTTCTATATTTTAAAAGTAGAAGGTCGGTAAATATCTTGTCTATGGCCCATAGGTTAAACGAATCCTCCAGGGGTATTTGCAGGTGCACTTGTTGTCCCAGAGCTACAGAACACTGATTATGACTCTCAGTAAATCTACAGACAACAGGACCCTGAAACAGCAAACCTGTAGAGAAAAACATCATCAGGAACATTCTTGATATTCTTACACACTGATATTATACACTGTAAACCCGAATAGGTTGGCAAAACTAAAAAAATTTTGAGGTAATCAGTAACGTCACATTTTTTAAGTAATGATGTTTCCAATTTTAAGGAAACAGAACTATCAGTTTTTAAGTTTGTTGTACTCATTCATATTAATCGTTATTTACTTGCATTACTGAGTAGCCGAACTTATACTAGAATGATTTTTTAGTTGTTGCAAATTAAGTAAATTGTTGTTGGTCTTTTGCCTGCTCCTGGCAATGGGTCGCCACAGCGGTTTGTCACAGGTTGTCACATACTAGGTGTTGTTACTGGCTGTTGTTGTTGCCGTGGCAGGCATAGACGCAGAGGGAATTCAAACATAAAAGTCTCTTTTAATATCTAAATAAAACAAAACATGGAACCAAACATGAACACAGGCTCTTTAGCAAAACACAGGCTTAGAGCTTAAAACAGACTTAGAGCTTAACACAAATAGACATGGAGCTTAAACTAACCAGAGTCAAGACTAGAGACAAGGGACGAGACTAGAGACAAGACTAGAGACAAGGGACGAGACAAGAGACAAGACTAGAGACAGGGAGAGTTTCCCAGAACAAACAGCTTTTTATAACCTATCTAATGAGCTACCTCGGTTCAGGTGAGCTCCCTCATCACTTGACCGAGGTGCCTTCTGGGAAACTGAGTCTACAAACACAAACAACAAACTTATCGTGCACACAGTGCCCTCTAGGGGTGAACCCTTACACAGGTTTTTACACCAGATGCTGCTCTGAACACAACACTCCCATTTTTATCTGGGTTTGGGACAGGCACTTCATCCAGTGGCTGGGAATCGAACCCAGCCCTTTCGCATGGCAGGGAAAACACCTACCACTGAGCCACCAGTGCTTTGGTGCTTTAGGGTGCCCAGATTTGTAAAGATTATACTTACTGCATCATGTGAAGACAGACCAATCCACCATCTTGATCAAAACAGTTCAATGTGGGCAGTTTATATGTGCATTGATGATGTCAGACACAAAATTGCTAGGCTGAAAGATTTTAAGTTGGTGGCACTTTAAGGAGTTACTGTGGCTCTTATAAATGCCTGGGTGTATCAAAAAAAACAATGGGCTGGACAGACAACACAGATGCAATTTATAGAGCAGACTCTATCTGCTGTGGAGACTATGGTCTTTCAGAGTTCAGGGAGAACTACTGAAGACCTTTTTTGAGTCTCAGCCATGTTCTGTGGAGTGGTTTCCTGATGCAGCAGCATCTCTGGTGCAGACTCTATTCCCCTTGACACTGTACAGGAGGTGGGAGAAAGGAGGATGGTAGCTAAGCTATAATCACTGCTGGGGAATGACTCTCACCTCATGTATGAAACAGTTTCATCTCTGAGCAGCTCCTTCAGTGACAGTTCCATCCTAAGTGTCTGAAGGAGCGATATCAAAGGTCTTTTCTCTCCGCTGTTATTTGACTGTACAATCATAGTACTGTACTGTGTATAAGTACTTGTTCTTAAAAATGTTCGTTTTTTTTTCTTTTTTTGTATTTGTTCACTGTACAGTCCCTACTTTATATTTGCACATTTTTCATAGCTGCTGTAACATAGAAATCTCTCCACTGTGGGAAGAAAAAACTTATATCTTGTATATCTTACGCAACATTTTTTTTTTGAGATTCTCTTTTATAAGCAGCACTTCAATTCATTAATACGGCATGTCTCTGTTTTTCACACTCCTCAGGGGTTATGTACGGCAAACTGACAGGTGGCAGTGACGCTTTCACAAATTGCCTCTGTTCACTGTTCCCAATCTTTA